>JAHBCN010008175.1:0-39831 GCA_019359885.1 Listronotus oregonensis
TAAATAGGCCGAAATTCATCCTCAAGCCCCCCCAAATAACGCATCGCTTAGTGTCGCTCATATGCATCTCTTTACGATTAATCTGAAGAGGATACGAACTTCTCGTTTCTATATCCCTAGAATGGCTAGACGGAACCTAACTGCTTCGAGACCTTTTCTTTAAAACTTTAAGTTCGGAGATAAAACCTTTATTTAAAAGGAAACACGGTACAGATACTTCCCTTTAGGCCTTCTTGACCCCCCTAATACATTTATAGAGTGTTAAATAATTATTGTTGGCAAGCTTTTGGGGAAAAAAACAAAATACGCTGAAGTGGTAAAAAAAAGTGAAATGAAGTGAAGCTAAATATTTTAATGTTTACAAATAATTATAATCTATAATCGCTTGGTGAATACTCAACCCCATACTACTAAAATTAATCTTATTATGGGACATTTAACAATAATGTTAAAAAAACTTTTTTATAATTGGTATTTAATCGGAAAATTTATCACAAATACCAAAGTGTAATATGTCAAGCGGGCCCCTAATATCGTCCAAATTATTCAACGTTTCATTAATATACCGGGGAACAAAGCTACATTTTATGCAAAAAAATTTATCCCCCTACGACCGTTATGAAGTTGTTTAAGATATTAAAAAATTTGAAAAAATTAAACAACTTTTTTGAACGGGTTTTTGGGCCCCAAATTCAAGAAACATTTTAAAAATTGTTAAACGTCAAATAAAATAAATTGCCTAGATTCGCTTTAATTAAAAAAAACCATCAAAAAGGTATTGACTGTTAATAACCGCATAAATCGTTGAAAATTGTGGAATAGAAACATCTTTCTTTATGTCGTAAAGTTTTGTCAAATCCTGATCACCCCTTTTTAATTTTAATAAATGACAAAGAAAGGAAAGCAATTACTTTTTTTGCCTTTTTTTTCTATTGTTGGTACTTTCCTTTAAAAAATTTTCAAATTTAGGGATAACCCTTGAGCATCTACCTTCTAGAGGCAGCCTTGTCTTTTTGGAGGACAAAAAAACGTGCAGGGGTTTAAAAGGAAAAACGGTTTTTTCAGTTCCTTTTTCCCCCCCCCCCTGCCTGATTGGTCAGGGGGGGAAAGTCCCCCCATCTGCGTGCTTTTTGGGGGCGGAACAAAACCCCTTTAGGCGGGGGTTTACCCAGCCCTATTTACTACAAGCCGTGAAAACCCTTGGCAACCCCCAAACCGGCAAAAAAAATTCAGATCGGTTTCCCCGAGCGCGATGAGCGTAATCCGGGCGACGCGTTTTTTAAATTATTTAACCCAATTAAAAATCGCGTAAATAGTATTGATATTTCCATTAAAAAAATTAAATCAGTATAATTTGAAAAAAAAATATATTTATATAATATTTAAACTCTAAAAAATTAATTTATGTGTAGGTCAAGGCATAAGAAAATGATGCTGTTGAAAAAAGGAAAAAGTGTAATTTAACATTTAGTTAGTAATTGTACTTAGTTTTAGTTTTGTTTATTTTTTATTAAATGTGTCTAGTTTCCTTTTTTTTTTTTTGACTCACCCTTTTTTCCATTTTCTGTATTTTTTTATTTTTTTTTTTTTAAATAATTTTTTAAAAAAAGGTTTGAAAATATAGAGCACATCTAATGAACATATTTTTGTTCTCGTTACCACAAATACATTGCGAGCATAAATCATTAAAGCCTTCATGTTGTCTGTTTTAAAAATTGTTAGATCAAAGGATATTTTTTTGATTGCCCTTTTTTTAAAGTCACTTCAGTATCGGGTTTTAAAAAATTTTCTCAAAAATGGCCTATGGAACAGAAGTCTTTAACAATTTCTGTGGAACCTTTAAAACCCCCCGTTGTAGACAATCAAAGTATTCGTCGTCAATTAGGTTTCCCCTTTCTTTCAACAAAAAAAACACAGATGTTACAATTATTTTTTTTTTACAATTCTGTGGGCAGCATAACCGGTATATAAATTTGTACCGATTTGTCAATTTCATATTCATTTAGGTATTCAGTTTCAAGTAAAAAAAAAATTTTTTTAGTGTAATTTTTTTGGGTATTGTCCAATCAAGATCATTTCCTGGATACAGCTGTCTCCTGTTTTTAATCTCAGCAAAAAAGAAATTACCTAACCTTCTAAATATATTTTAGTCAATTTTTTTTTTCAGCATTTAAAATATCATCAAAGAACATTTAATTTCAACCTCCGAAGTCTGTATTTACCAAATCTTTTCTAACTTTTCAGTAGTAAATTTACCTGGAAAAAAATACGACAAATCAAATTTTTTAAAAAGAATAGTCAATTATTTCAAAAACAGAGGTACTATGGCAAAGTGCAGAATAGGTGTCGTTTGTAAGGCGACCTTTTGTTTTCAAGTTTTCCAAGCTTTCAGCAGGACTTTTCGGAAACGGGATGTTTTTTGGAAAAATGTGGGGAAAATTTTGGAAAAAAAAATAGGCACTGCATTTTAATTTGTCTAGTTTTGGTAGGTACCTTTTGCATTGACCCATCTGGCAAGCGGTAATCATCCTTCTAATAATGTCACTTTTTCAAAATGCTTATCGCAAACCACAGAATATTTTGAGGGTGACCTGACTGTTAGGAATTTCCCCAACCAATGGGCGGTTTTCGTCCGGAAAAAGGGAAAACAGATACAGCTGGTTCTCCGCATCAAGAGAAGTTTTATAATTGGTTTACCCGGCAGCCAGGCACACAACAAGGCTTGGCATGGTAAATTAATTAAATTGGGGAAAAACCAGTTACCAGGGAAAAAATAATAATAACAAATAAAAAATATCTAATAAGAGGCACCCCAATACCTATGCAACGCAATAACAAAAATCAAAACGAACGACAAAATTCCAAAATGTATACCTACGTAACGAATTTCCCCAAGTAATATTTGTTACTGTTTTTAAAAAAAAAATAAAAAAAAAACCCTTTAAAATTAAAAAACACGAAAAATTAAAAACACTTTCAATTTTAATTATTTTTTAACACCACCACAAAAGTCAAGTTCTTTTGGGGCCTTTACTTTAAGTACTTTATAACACCGGCACTTTGCACCCCGATATTCTTGTTTTTACGCAATGTCTCGGAAAAAAAAAGTCCCCGGCACTCACAAAATTTACACAGTAAGACCTTTTCAGGTTTAGTCTTTATCTTAACAATATTTTCTTTCAAAAAAAATTTATTTATTCACAATAACACAACAGAGAAACAGGTCATTCAACGTAAATCAGATGACTAAACGTGTTGCTAGACCTGAAGGCATATTCCCCAATTTCCTTGTTCACGGCTTGTAGTGAAGTAGGGCTGGGGTTATACTGATTTTTTTTCTTTTTTCCCCGCTTGTTTAATCTGTTGAGCGGCGAGGATGCCTTTGGTACATATTCAAAGACTTACCTGTTTTAAGGAGTTTGTTTAAAACTCTTTATTTTTTCAGACGATATGCCTCGTTGGGAAAAACTCATATTCTTAGATTGATGCGAATAAGGGGCTTATGTAAACAACTGTATCAAAAGCGAATTTGGGGAAAAAAGAAACGGAATTTTAAAACCCCAAATGTTATTGATATGCATTAAAAAAAGGCCAGGACACAGAGAGCAGGAGGTTTCATAGGGGTCAATAGAGAATCAGTATCGCCAACCAAGACCCTTTCTCTTAGAGATCACTTTGGTTACCCGGGTGATTGTCAATCAGTGATTTGAAGGACATGGAAGGGTAGTCGAGATGCATAAAAGTGTATTGCCAAATAAAAAGTTTTGAACGGGTTTTTTAACCATTCCCAATATAAGTTGCCAATAACTCCTGAGTATCATGAACCATAATTTACATTTTTTTTGCTAAACGTACGTAGTTTTTAAAGAAAATTTTAAAAATTTTAAAAAATGATAACAACTTATGTTTAAAAAACGCAGACCTAAATTTAATAGCACTTGTATATTTTTTCTTTAGAGCCAAAAAGCCAAAATCAATTATAAAATAACTTTTACATTTGTTTCCTATTCCCCCTTTTATTTCCTAGTCAATAGCCTAGAATATTTGAACCACAGTTTTTATGTAACTTTAATCTTCGGCATTTTGGTATTGCACCTTTTAAATTTTTCCCAGTATTCGTTTAAAATTGGCTTAAGGTATTTATCATTAACACACTGGAGAAAAATTAAAATTAAAAATATATCTTTTATTTAACATACATCATTACCCTAGCACCTTCAAGAAATTGCACCTTAATAACCTTACAAAATTATGCTAAAAGTTGATATGTCTTTTGAAGTTTCAAAGTTCTGAACAATTTTTGTTTTAAAAAGTAAAAGCTATAATTAGGTATAAACTAAATTGTGTACATGCCCATACATAAGATATATAGAGGGTATGTTTTTATTTTATCTTGGTTTTTTCAAAATGTGAGAATTATAAAAAGCACGTTTTAAAATGATATTCAAGACATTTTATGAAAATGGGTTAAAAAATGTAAATTTTTGCGTTTATGGTCCAAAAAAAAATTTTACAAAGCTGTAAATTTATGTAAAAAAATCAGGCCGACCCCAAGTTGCTAGCTTATGGATAGTTATTATGTAAGATGACAAAATGAAAAAAAGATTTATTATTTTCACTATTAAATAATATAAAATTATAATTCGTACATTCCTAAAGGTTTCTGCGGTGGGGAATAGCTTATAAATTTATTGTTGCCTATTTAGTTATGTTTTTATAATTGCCCCTTTTTTAAATTTTTGTTTTTGTTACTGAAAATTTAAAATAAGTACACTTACGCAATCACTAAAAAAAACATAAAAAAAACACTTAACTTTGCCAACCAATTTTCTAATCAAGCATTATTTAACCATACTCAACAATTTTGGCTGCACTGCGTTAACCACTATCATGTCCTGATCATACTGCACTAACACTCTTATTAAAATCAGCATTTTTAAATTTTTTTTAGTAGCTATTAGAAAAACCATTTAAAAAAATCTAATAATAAACGGATTCAAAAAATGAAATATTAAAATCAAAATAACAAAGGAATTATTATACGGAATGAAAATGACCAAAAATTAAAAAATTATTTAAGAAATCAATAACTTTGGGCTATCAGAAGGTATACGTTAAGATGAGAACAAAACAACAATTTTTTAGATATAAGACTTTGGAAGAATAATAATTACATATACACCCTAGTGCACCAGTTTTCAGTACTGGGAAAATTTTAACTTTTTGTCAAAAACTCCAGCAAAACATGGCATTGTAAAATCTGCGGATGGGGCATGACAATTTTCAACATATCTAAAACCATTAACGAATTAAGAATATTAAAAAAGATCTATTATTAAATGTATATCCCCCAAAACTAGGGTACCAAGTATTGAAAAAGCGTAAAATGGAACAAATCTAATAACAAATAAGATCGACAACTTATGGCTAACATCCCATTTGTTAAAGGCGTTTCTAAAAAAAGTAGAACCAACAAGAACTACAACTAATACAGTATTTGAATCCAGTAAATCATTAAGAAAGTACCTAACAAAGACTTAACCGAAAAGCATTAGGGATCAAAAAAACTTTTGATTCAACGTTGCTAAAGAATAAAATTACTGAATGAAATTAAGAACCCTTAGTTTTTATGTTCTTAAGTCACATTTTCTTGGTACATTCCGTATCCAATCTATAAGGGCCATGTATCCGGGAAAACACCTTTAATGCGGACCAAAAACCGATGTTCCTCGCCCCGCTGTCTTCGCGCATCGTGACTTAGGGGGCTAGACAAGTTTACAGATGGCAAGATTTGATCGCCCATCAGATGTAATGGAAAATTTCGCAAATATAATTGCGCCTTAGAATTTTTTCTTTTATCTTATAATAATCCCAGGTAATCTTAACGCTTAGAGACTTATGTTTCTGTTATGTTAATACTTAACTAGAATACGTAATATAAAAAAATCTTCAAAAAAACTTTAAAATAATTGTTATCGAACAGCCATTTTTGAAATATTGGTACTCTATGGGCGAAAAACACTAAGACTTTAACAAAACATTTTTGTTTCTTTTAATGGTTAAAAGAAACTATTAAAAATTATTTACTGTCGAGTCTGGTACCCATATTAAAATGATAATTACGTATATATGTCACTTCATTATTAACTTGTTGGCACATTTTTTTCTAAAGCTATGCCCCGATGAATACCATAGCAAAAGACCAATATATTTAGAGTCGGTTGTAAGATGGTATTGTATTGGGAATACTAAAGACGAATTGGGATTTAACAAATCCCCCTATTGGCAAAACAGCAATATTTTTAAAAGGCAGGTTCTGGTACGCTTAAAAATTTTATGAACCCAAAGAAAAAAGGCTTACTAATTATTTAACGAATTATCCATTAAGGACTCGATTAAGATAAAGAAGAAATAAATTTTCCCAGTTTTGGGAAAAAGCGCTATAACAGGCTCGTTTTTATTTAAATCTTTGCCACAATGTAAAGTCAAATTACTAGGTACCGTTGATGAGGTCCCACAGCCTAAACATTCTAGAGATGACGAACAAAGGCCTCTTCAGTTGAACTCTTAAGGAATGTTACTTTATTAGGAGCGAAAAGGGGAGAAATATTATTAGCTATTTTTTTTCTTATCAGAAGCCGTAGAAATACCTATAAAGCGATAATCACTGATATACGTTCATTAAAAATTTTGGAAGAAAAAACATGCTTAGGTGAAGAAAAAGAAGAAAGTTTTCTGAGTTTTAGGTTTAATCCTCTTTGGCGCTAAAAAGACATCAACACGACATGCAATTTAATAAAAGCTAGGTTGTTGCCCCCGTTATTGGGGGTAACTCTACACGAAGCGGTGCTACATTAGAACAATACGACATCTCGACGACATTTTTCAATAAAATAATTATAAGTGAAAATGGCCACTGAACAAGATATTAACTTAAACATTACTACTAAAGGTGAAAAATTTTCAGGTTGTATACTTTAAATTTTTGGGAAATATTTTAGCGGGGACATAACAAAAGCACGAAAATTACTATCATTTGGCTTTAATTTTTCGCTCCCGGAACAACCTTCCCCTTTTTTTTCTTACGATATACGGATGCAAATAGTTTTCCGTCTTCTCCGATTCCGCAACAATAAATGAATAAGTATGTCTTCTTCCTTTACATCTTCATTCATTTGCCATAAAAAAATATAGCAATTGTTTATATTCACCATGTATCTACATATATAAATTTACTCGTGGAAATAGTTCTTGTAAAAGACAGGCCAGATACATCAAGAGATACGATCTTGAATTCGCCAAGAAACTTGGACTTGCTTCAGTTTATGTAAAATAAATGAAAGAAAATCTTTTGTAACGTACTGTTTGTCGTGTATTTAAACAATTTTTGTGTCTATAATAAAATATATTTAACCAAAAATAAGGCTAGCTACATGGTAAATAACGTTTTAACTATAGCTGCTAAATTTAATGACCCAACTGCACTTACAGCGAAAATAAATTTTCAATGAAAAATCAAACTCTTTGAAAGTTAACAATACCGTTCTGAATGTTGTTTTTACCTTTACACGGCTTTAACAAAAATTTAAAGGTTATATTTGTAGTGTTTTTTAATATAAGCACTTTTATTAAATAATAGCCTTAAGGAAAACGGTTAAATTTATTACCTGAATTATTTTCTTTAATAACGATGCTAACAAATTTGGAATTAAATATTTGCCATATTTATAAACTTTTAGAATGTTTTTTAAAAAAAATGTATTTTTAATTTTTACCAATAATGGTACACACAAACTTTAAAGGTTTTTAAAAGAATAATTGGTAAAATGTACCTTATCTCTAAAACATGCTAAAAAAGTTATTTTTGCTACCTAATCATGGGCCCAAGAAACCATACTTTATGTTGTCGTTTTTTCACATATCACAAAAATGCAATTTTTGCATTAAAACATGGTAATTTCTTTTTAAGGTAAACATAGGTCATCTGGTACATACATATATCCCCTTTTAAATTTTTTTTATACTTAAGGTTTTTTTGGCTCTTAGTTGTTTCTTAACTTTAACCATTTTTTTACTTTAAGTACGTCCTGTATAACGCATTGACTAAAGATAACATTATAAAATATTTTTTAAATGTGTATACTGGTGTATACTGCAGTAACCACAAATAGTGTTTTTAAAAAAGGGTTTTCTATAATTAATAGTTCTTAAATTTTTTTTGTTTTAAACTTCTGTTCTTGCTTCTTCTTAGTTTCAAAATTTAAAATATTTATAGAAGTTGGGAACAAGCCACCTGTTTTTTTCCCGAAGAATTGTTATTTTCATTATCCGACACTTTTTTGAAAATAAAGTGGAACAAAATCGATTGAAGTTTTTATAGTCAAATATTTTACGTTATCAAAAACGGGCTTTAAATGATCCCGCTTCTATTTTCGTCAGTTTGGTAGCTGATTTTTTTTTGTCAATTTTGCTGTTATAAAAATTAAATTATTATTTGGTAAATCTTTTAGACAAAAAAGGGATCATAATCAACAGATTGTTTTAAAAAAAAAAAACGAAAATTTGAAAAAATGTTTTAACGGTTCTTGTATAGAACCACTTTGTTTGTATGCCGTCGGTAATATACCAGACCAATCTTAACCAATTACAAAGACAAAACTTTAAAAATAGTTATTGTTTTTGGGGGGCATTTTTTTTAACAATTTGCATAAACAAACATACTTAGATCAAAGTTTAAAAAATAAAGATTTAGTATTAAAAATAAATTGGAAAAAGAAAGAAAGGTTTTAAAGGGCCAACCCCAAAGTAACCTAATCGCTCCCCTATCTTTATATACAGGAATCAGAAATAAATAAGCAATACTTCTGGACTCATTGCCCTTTTTTAAAATAAAAAAAAATCATATATGACTAAAATAGACACAACTCAATCCATGGCCAACTACTGGTATTTTTTGTAAGGATTTTAAAAATTAATTTTGTTGGATAAAAATTATGTTGAATGACGAATAATTTTAAAAATAATTTTACTCAAAATGTGTCAAAATACAAACATCGACTAGAAATACTTTTTTGTGTGTAAAATTTTACAAGTTTTATTATTTGGTGCAAAAAAATTATCAAAATTCCACAAACCAAAAATTTGGGGCATAATATACAGGCACACACCCGATGTAACGCCCCTGGAAAAACTTTTGTAATTTGCGAAATCAGCTTCATGCAATATTAGAAAATAAACAACTTCATTAAATTTGCTGGCCACCCTCAACGGTTCCAGAATATTACCAAACGTGGCTTTTGGACCGATTCTAAAAAGTGTTCGACTCACCTTGGGGTGCTTTTTTCAGGCATGTTTATATAAACTTTTTTTATATTGGGAAGTACAATAAATCTAGAAATATTGCCTACAAGACACTATGTATAAATGGTGTTTTAAAGGAACAGTGCAATAATTAAGGCAAATCGAGTTCTAAATATTCATTGCTAGTCTTGAACATGAAAATTTTTTTTTTGTCATATAGTTTTAAAACTTTAGGAAATTTATTAAATATTAAAATCTTTTAAATTGCTTTTAAAGTTTTCCAGTTGTATAAACTTTTTAAAAAATAGGTCGACCATTTAACTGTTACCGCGAACTTTCCAAAAGTTTTTTAGAAAATAATTCCAAAACATTTTAAAATTTTTGGATAAAGTCGTCTAAGAAAGTAAATAGACGGTTTATGTAACTTCATAAATTTAAAGTTTTGACTTTTATAGTTACACCTTCAATGAATGAAGACATAAAAAATTTTTGAAAGATTTTATAAACTACAGCTGAAATTTTTTTCCTGTTCCCCAAGCCCCTAAGAAACCTGGATTTTTATTTAATATTGTTATATGCTTTAAAATTAAAATTTGCAGTCCGGTATTTTAGTTATCGTTTAAAACTTTTTTCAGTTAAAAATGTGTAATTAAATACTTAAATTTTAAAAATTTTTTAAGAAGAAAACATAAATCTACTCTTTTTAAATTTTGTGAGATTTAATAACCATTAAAAAAGTATTTTTTATTATTATTATTGTTATTTTTTTGAAGTTTAACTTTTGCTATTTTAAGTATTTTGAAAATCAACTTGCATTTTTCTTAAAATTGGTTTAAACATCTATCAAAATAGGGAAAACGTACCTTAGAATATTGTGAAATTTTTAACATCAAAGAAAAAATTTTAACAGGAAAACGGTCAATCATATATAAAAGATTGTAAGAAAATTTTTATTTTTTAAAATTCATTTGTTTATAGTTTTACAATTTTGTATTATGCTTTTATGCATTACCAAAAGGAGACACAAAAAAATATTGGTAATAAAATTTTGTAGACAATTGTTGTTTAATTTAAAAAGGGGTGGTTTAGCGTTTTTTTAAATTTAAGAGATGAGTTTTTTTTTATATTTTATATTAAAAAACTCATACTTAAGGTATTATTTTCCGACACACTTCCTAATTTTTTTAAAATTTATTTGGTAATTGTGCATATTTTTTCTTCTCTCATAAAAGAATATTAATGTAATCGCGTTTTTAAAATTCTAAACAACAACTTTTTTTTCCCTTTTGTCTTTCAGTGTGTTTGTCTGTTTCTCTGTTGATATCATCGCTCTCGAAACAGAATACGGTATTATTTAAAATATTTTTAGTGTTAGTTATAAAGTATGTAGAAACCTATTGTTTAAAAACGATATTGCTTTAAGAAATAGGGTGAAAGAGTGAATGTTGATATATGTATATTATTTTTATTTTTTGCCATTCAAACAAAAAGGCATACTTTATAAACTATTTTGTGTCTGTTGTTAAAGGGAGTTAAGTAAAGGGGTTTAATAACTGTCGAGAAACACTTACAAGCCTTAAAAATTAAGTAAGAAATACAGATTTGGACAGAAATCCCCAGTAAGGGTGCAATAATCCCAAAAAATCCGCGAAAAATAGTGTAGGAAAATACTTGTGGCTCCTTATTTTACTTAAACCCAACTATATGACCTTTTATACCAGTACTCACTTTCTCAAATGCCCGAAATAAACAATGCTTATGTTTTCTTTTTTTTTTAAACTTTAATTAATTTTGCCTAAAGTACCAACAGTCATATTTGGTTATATAAATATTTTAATGTTTTTAAAAACTTTGTTACTTTATTTGATAAAGGCGCTTTTGATCTTATAAAAGTGGGCCATTTACACCGCTGCTGGAGAACATATTTAATTAAATAGTAGTTTTTAAAACGTTGCATTTAATATAATCAATACAACGTTGAGTTTTGTAAACGTGGTGTATTTTTTTCGGAGGCACTGTAGGATGGATAACCCTGCGCAATTTAAAAATACGCCCTTCATAGATTCGTTCCAAGTTTACGCTTGCTATTCGTTATCAGCGTTTTGCTGTCCACATCTTTTTTTTTCGCGTTCTGAAAATTTATTACATAACTTTATAAAATCAAGTGGGTTGATGTTTTACCCTTTGGGTTATTTAGTCGATCCATTTTATAAATATTAACTATAACAGGAAAACCCTCCAAAAAAATATTTTTTTTCGCCTATTTATCTTCTTAAAATTGTTTTTAAATGTATCATCTCAAAGATAGAACATTATTTGACTACTAACTAAAAACTAATCTGCCTATCAACGGTATTTTCTACTTGGCATAGTTGCCACTTACATATAATAATAATGAATCTGCCCATAAACGTGAAAAAAAATTCAGACCATTTTATTTAAAATAAAACTGTTATGCAACAACTTAAACCAGAACAATTCTTTCTTAATTGAGATCTTAACAATGATTTAAAACCTGAAATAGCGCAGCGACCATAAAAATTTTGAGACGAGCAGACAGAAAGACTACATTAACACGCGCATTAAGCGCGTGTGTTAAAAATAAAGCCCCTAATAAACAGTTTATTAAATTTCAATTGCTTTAAAAAAACAATTTAAACTATAACGTATTTTTAAAAAAAAAAATTGTTTACGTCCACATAAACATAGAACAAATCGGATTTAAAATTTGTGTTTTTATATGTTAATATAAAACACAAGCTTTGTTACTTTAAACTGTTTTAAAATAAAAAAGTGATAATTTATTGTAACCGTGTTAAACGCTCCTATGTATACATTTATAGTTAGCATTGTGACTTTTTAAAGCCTAAATTCGAAAAATCAAGCGGCAAAAATTTTTTTGGAAAAATTACTAAATTTAAATCATTTTTTTAAAATTTAAAAATGAAGTTTTTTTATTTCTGTCCTATCATTAATGACAAAGATCTGTCAATTTTTAAACCTAGTTTTTGAAAATGTCTTAACAAGGGGTTTTAAAAAAAAACTAAAAAAAAATTATCATTTAAATAAATAATATAATGACCGCTTTGGGGCCCCAACATTTTTTTTTTTTTTTTTTTTATAACAGCTTAAGAGTTTTATAAGTACCTAGTTATTAGGCACACGGTAGTGGTCAGGCCAAGTCTGGGCTTGACGCACGATGTATGTATATTCCCGTATTTAATACTGTAGTTAAACTAATAGCCACCCACACAGTTACTAGACGTCTGACATCCCTTAAACATTTAACTCCTCTCCTTCTCCACCCACAACTTTCATCACCGAATAAGGCCTGCCATGTGACATTTCCCTGTTTACAGGTTTTAAAAACCCCTTTTATCTAAGTCCGTAACATAGCCACCAACGATCACACCCAGCCCCCTTCCACCCCAACAATGGAACCCCCCACCCCCACCCCACCCACGCTGTACCAAAGCCTCACAGGTTACTTTTCCCCCTTTTCGGGGTTTAAAACACAAACAGTTTCACAAAGTAAGCGAGAGAAAGGTATGGCGAGCTTGGTATAGAAGTGTGGAGTTAAAAGGGGTAAGGGTGAAATTTTATTGTTGGGGTCAAAGAAAATTGAGTTGTGACCGTTTTTGTGGCTGTTTGGGTCAAAGGGTTTAAAAACCCAAAAAGACCGGGAAATGTCACGCAGGCTGTCGTGGTGGGAAAGAGGGTTTAGGGGGGGAAGTAGTTGAATGGGATCTTAGGGGCCCAAATCTTAAATAACTGTTAGTAAAAAAAAGACTGCATTTAATATTTCGAAAGGCAATGTACAAATAAATCAAATACATTCTAAATATATCCTCCTGACCTTTAGGGGTGTTAGGGTCATCGAGTTTCTTACTTATTGAGACTTTTAATTAGCTTGTTAAGAACTATTAATCTGCGAAACTTCAAAACAATTGGCCCAAACCCATTTTCAATAAGGATTTCGCGGGGTCGATTACATATTGCGTTGCATAAGCAGTAGGCCATTCTTACCTTTTAGTATAACAACTTTTTTTTAAATTACATTTTTTTTAAATTTAAATTAAATCTTTTATACAAAAAAAATGTAAATTTCGTTTTTAAAAGTAAATAACTGACTTTTTAATACATGATTTTGTAGAATATACATAAAATCAACAATTTATTGTGGACATCTAATGCTCCGTTTAATAAAGTTAAGGGCCATGATAATAAAATATTTTAAATGATTGAGCTTTAGTTTTTTTTTGCCTTTCTATCCCCTTTTCTACATGAAAGAACAGGTACAGGGAAAACAATGTTTTAATGTTTATTGTTTAACAAGACACAGTGCTATTTGCACAGTATAAGGTAAATCAAGACAATAATTACATTTTTTGGGGCTTCTTGCATGCCAAAGCAAAGTCTTTATATAAAATAATATAATAACTGAAGAGGAAAAATATTCCTTTAATCGGACATATGCTAAAAGTTTTATCTTTATTGTATATTCTCACTACGTTTAAACGTTTATTAGAATTTCAAGACAAACTACTTGTTTTAATTCCACAGCAAATGGTAATGTTTAAATATTTGCCACTTTTGTTAAATAAAATAAAACAATTCTATTTAAAACTTTTTACGGCACTATCTTTTTAATAGCATTAAACTTAATTAGAGTAGCTTTAAAACATTTTAAAAATAAAATTTAAGTTTAAAACAGTCAATATTAAAATAGGTCACTTTATAATTTTTTAAAATCAATCGTCTGTATGCTTGCATTAAATATTTTTTATCTTTATAACTGCCACGAGGACCATATAAAGCCCATGTACTGGGTACTAACGTGAGTGCCGTGTTTTAAAAATTTTAACCCATGTGCTTTGCATTTTTACGGCACCTTTTCGACAACGTCGTAAGTAGGTAGGCCCCACTTTGGCCAGACAGTCACTTCCGGTCCTTTCATGAACCAGACACTTCCGGGGTTTGACGTCACTATTTAGGAATCTTAGGCTAGCTTTATATTTTAAGGTATTGGGCGCCGTGTCATCTGACAAATGTCACCTGTCAAATGTCACCTGTCACCCGTCACCTCATCAAATATTAAGGACCTATTTTTACTTCCTGTCCACTATTTAGGAATCTTAGGCTAGACCCTGTTACAGAGTACTACGCAAGCTGACGTTAAAAATGGCGCCTGCATCAGCTGTCATCCTGTCAAACTTAACACGTGGGGCCTGTACTTAATCACCAATACCTGGACTTAAGAGCAGAGCGCAGAACGTTTTTAAACAGACGTTGCGAACGCCATCTGTGGTTTGTTGTTGGTTGCGTAATTTATTTAGGAAACGTAGGTTAAGAGTATACAGTGACGTCATCGTTGTTTCTTTAGGAATCTTAGGTTAGTTATATTTTAGGTACGACAAATGTCACCTGTCACCCGTCAACTATCAGCTGTCAATCCTATTCATATCACGTTGTGACGTCATCAGTGCCCTGTTGTAAATATTTAAATAAAAGTCTGTGTGGGGTCTTGAACCAGGAACAGTTTCTATGACATATTGCTCATGGGGCCAACGGCTAAAACCTTACCGTTAATTTAAATATTACTGGTTAAATTATTGTATAGTAGATGAGGTCTGCATTTAAAATAATTAAGTAGCCCGGGGCCAGGGAACCAGGAAAAAATATGGTGGTTGTTGAATTATTCCGTATACATAACTTAATCAGTATATAAAGGATAGCGTTGGGTAGTTAAAAACGGTATTTTACCCCGATGATGATGATAGATAAAAATAGAAACGTTGTTTAATATTATAAAGACATATTGTTTATTGTTAAATTTATAGAGCAAGTCGTTTACTTATGCACATTTCGATTAAGGTTATTAAAAATAGTATATGTATTAAATATATATAAGTGTTAAAAAGGCATTATTTTTAAAATGTGTTTATATGAAGAGATCGTTATCAGCCGGAATGCCGAAGGTACTTTTCCCGCTATTGCCTCAAGTTTTTTCTAATAGTTTCTTCAAAAAACGACTTTTGATCATCTGCGCACCTTTTCCAAAGGTCATATATGTTTTGCTTATATCTCAGCTCTAATTGTCGGATCAATGCGTTTTTTCATCTAAATGATTCAAGATACTAAAATACATATTGGTTGTTTTTAACTTTAATATTAGCATAATGCCCTTTTGGCCTACGTATAACTTTTTATTTATTATCCGATTAAAATATATTTTTAATTCTAATTCAGGATGTTAAAACATACATATTTGATGTTTAAATTTAATATTAGCATAAAGCCCTTTCGGCAACACTATGTATAACTTTTTGTTATTAACCGATTCAGATAATTCTTTTATTTTGATATAAAGGTTAAAATACATATATTAGTTGTTTGAATATAAGCATAATGCCCTTTTGGTATTACTACGTGCAACTTTGCTATTTAATAACCGATTTAGATAATTATTTTTTTATTTTAATATAGGATGTTAAAACATACATATTAGCTGTTTAAATATTAACATGTACCCTTTTTGGCAACATGTATAACTTTTTTATTTATCAACAGATTTAAATAATTGTTTTTATTCCAACTCAAGATGTTAAAACATTCATGGTCCAAATTTAATATTGGCATAGAGCCCTTATGGCATCACTACCGTATAGTAACTTCTTTTATTTCTTATACGATTGAAATAATTCGTTTTAAATGAATTCTATTTTTTTTCTACCTTCTATCAAATTATGGAGTTTCGGTTAAAATAGCAAAGCCGTAATTAAAAAGATTTATACAATTTAACAACTTAACTTATACAGCGTTTTAACTAAGATTAAAGTACAAACTATAGATATAAAAATTCTTTTAAGTAAATCATTAGTAGTTTAATTTAAGGAAGTATACGTTTCGATAAATATTTAGACAAATCATTAGAATTAGAACTTTAAAGGTAAACATGTAATACAGGAGTATATACCTAATGACAGTGCTGTTATTTGGAAATAGAGTGCTGTTATTTGGAAATAAACGACTAAACTTCTAATTTCCCATTGCATTTATTTTATGAAAATGCCAGTTTAATACTCGTAATATTCTGTGAGTTGGTAACGCATTTATGGTAGAGAGATAAAAATTTTGTATGATTGCTTCTTGTTTATTTATTTTCCAAAATATACAGTTAAACAAAGCCCTTCTGACCTCATACCTTTAATCGCTGATGGCTAAGTCGTAATAATCAATAAATTTACTTAGGGAGTGTTTGAAATAATTAATTGAAACATCCTATTCAGTAACCTGAAAGAATAAAGGAAAACGTCATTATGTATATACTCCTGTATTACATGTTTACCGTTAAAGTTCTAATTCTAATGATTTGCCTAAATATTTATCGAAACGTATACTTCCTTAAATTAAACTACTAATGATTTTACTTAAAAAGAATTTTATATCTATAGTTTGTACTTTAATCTTAGTTAAAACGCTGTATAAGTTAAGTTGTTAATTAATATAAATCTTTTTAATTACGGCTTTGTTATTTTAACCGAAATTCCTGCTAATTTGATAGAAAGAATGAAAAAGGCTCATTAAAAAACAATTATTTCAATCGTATAGAAAACAAAAAGAAGTTATACGTAGTGATGCCATGAAATATGCCAATATTAAATTGGATAATGTTTTAACATCTTGGTGGAGATGAAAAGCAATTATTTAAATCTGTTGACAAATAAAAGTTGTACATAATGTTGCCAAGCATTATGCTAATATTTAAACAGCTTATCTGTATGTTTACATCTATATTAACAAAAAATAATTGTCTAAATCGGAAGTATTAAATAGCAAAAGTTGCAGGTAATAACGCGAGAGGCATTATCTTGTATTCAAACGGCAATATATGTATTTTAACCTTTATATCAAAATAAAGAATTATCTGAATCGACGTAAATAAAGTTATAGTGTTGAGAAACTTTTATGCTAATATTAAATTTAAACATCAAGAGTAACGTGTTTTAACATCCTGAATTAGAATATATTTTAATCCGGATAATAAATAAAGTTATACGTAGTGTTGCCAAAGGGCATTTGCTAATATTAAGTTAAACAGCAATATGTGTATTTTAGTATCTTATCATTTAGAAGAAAAACGGCATTGATCCGACAATTAGAACTGAGATATAAGCAAGAAACATATGAACTTTGGAGAAAGGTGCGCAGATGATCAAGAGTCGTTTTTAATTATTAGAAAAACTTGCGCAATAGCGAGACTGCCTTCGGCATTCCGGCGACGATCTTTCATGCAAACATTTTAAAATAATGCTTTACAACGCTATATATTTAATACATATACTATTTTAACCAACCTTAATCGAGATGCGCTAAATGCGACTTGCCTCCTAAGGCAACAGTAACATATGCTTTTATAATATTAAACAACGTTTCTATTACCTCTGTGTCATCCTGAGAGTAAAATACTGAGTTGTACCCAACATTATCAGTTATATGCTGATTCAGGTGCGTATACAGATAATTCAGCAACCACCATATTATTGACCCGGGCTATAACTTTGGAGACCTCTTCTACTAGACAATACAACCAGTAATGTTAAATTGCCCCGGTGTCACAAGGACAGTCATTATTTACATATTATGTCATAAGCTCAATTTGAAATCCTACACTGTTTACCTATTTAAATGTTGCAACCCAGAATTTATAATAAATTGACAACTAAACTTTAGTGACATTCTAAATACCTTAAAGCAACAAGATTTCTAAACGCGATGACATCTCTATCTACTAACCTACGTTTCCTAAGCAACCAACAATAAACACGAATGGCGTTCACCATATTTATGGCATTCTGTTCTGCTCACAGAAATCAGACATGGTGATTAGGCCCCAGTGTTAGAGTGACAGATGACAACTGGCTGAAATACATTCCAACGCTTGCTCTTCTCACAAAATCGTCAGCCTAAGATTCTAAATACAGAGAAATAGGTCATGTTTGGTGTTTTTAGTGTTAGTGTTTGACTGACTTTGGGTGACTGACAGGTGACCTGCGCTTAACCTAAAAAAAAACAGCCTAAGATTTCCTAATGACATAAACTTCCAGGAAGTGTACTATGCGGCAAAAAGCCGGAAGTAACTGTCTGGCCCAGAACTCAGAAGTGACTGTCTGGCCCAGGGCCCTACCTACTGTCGTAGTCTACACTGGACATTATATAAATAAATTCTACTTTAGAACTACCTTTCATTAACATTTGGGTAATATCATTTCAAACAGGACCCACAAAATAACATGGATTTCCAATAATCAAATTGAGGCGAAATACCAACAATTCGACGCGACGATAACCACGGTATTATTTAATTTTACATAACATGATTTGGTGATAACTTAGACATAAATTATATGAATAAAACGTTATTCAAGTCAACCATATAGTCTAAATGCAGTGTTGTTGCAACTTTACCAATACAGATTTATGTTTCATTTTGTTTTCTTTGGGATATTTGCCTTACTACTTTTTGGAAAAATGGAACCTCCCTCGGTCCAGGTCCCGGGGTATAATGAACTGACCCTGTTCAGCCCTATTGACACCTATGAACTTGCAGATCGCCTGCAACAAAAAAGAAGAAAACCCCCCCAAAAAACCCAAAAATCAAAAATATCAATTTGCGTTTCGGTGGCAAGTTGGCCACCGTTGTTAATATAAAACTAAAATAAAAAATTAAACTTAATTTTAGGAAATTTTGCTTTAAAACTTGTGAAATTCTGATAGGTCTTATGACGTTTTTGTCGTAATGACATTAGGTTATTTGACTGGTATATGTATTGTATTCAAAAAGCCAAAAAGGTGGTATGGTGTGTTAATTGATTTTAGGTTTACCGGAATTAACTAGCATCAAACATAATTAACACACCATACTACCTTTTTTTGTCTTTTTGAATACTATACATATACCAGTCAAATAACCTAATAATGTCATTTATGACAAAACGTCATAAACGCTATTTCCCAAGTTTTAAGAGCAAGAATTTCTTAAAATTTAGTTTAATTTTTATTTTTAGTGTCATCTTGACAACGGTGGCTGACACCACCAGACCGTAGGTGGTATTTTTTGTTTTGTTTTTGGGGGCATTATCTTCTTTTTATTAAGGCAATCTGCAAGTTCATAGGGGTCAATAGGGCTGAGGGCAAAGATATTTAGTATTTAAACCTATAATTATATTAACCGTTATTTCAAATGTTATTTGAATGTTTTTACTAGGAAAGTAACGCTTGTTTCGTAAATATACTAATTTATTTTATTTATTTAATTAAGTTTCTCCAGTTATTTTACTCCTTCAAGGGAAAACATTAAAACAGAGCTATAATTTGACCTGGTATCTTTACGAGTTATCCTTTTACTAAGAGTAGTGGAGGATGCTGTAACTTTTTATACGTGGTCGGCCAAATTTTTAATGTGATTTAAAAGACAAGTTCTATTATTTGTAAAAAAAATTCATTGGAATCATGTCATTTTTACCCGTAAATTAAACCATTTTCATTTTAATAATCAATTCAACCTATTTATTTGAAGCGGTTGCTTATTTCCTTAATAACGAAGTTAATTTGAAATGACGTTTAGTCTCATTTTAAATAAATAAATTTAAAGCCTTCTATATTAAATTTTATTACGACTGTGTTAATGTTAAAAAACAAGAAAATTATGAATATAAAAAAAAAATCATTTACTTACATGCAAACTAATGATTTAACCCCTTAAAGATTTATTGTCTTTACTAAATGTATTTATTTTAAAATAATCCACTTTTTTTTTTTGAATGTACAACCTAGATAAACATGTGTTGTACTTGTTGTCAATACTATATCTATGTTATAAGTATATTTAATCAATGTTTTGGGTATTAGAAAAATAGCCTCATAAAAGTTTCAATAGGTTTTGCTCCACGGCTAGTTGGGAAAAAGTGGCAAATAATTGAAAAATAACAATTCTTCCGGAATTAAAACAGGTGGTTTGTTTTGAACTTCAATAAACTATTTAAAAGTGTAAAGTGAAAATGGGCACAAAGATAAAATTTTAAAAATAATGTCCAATAAAAAGAGTGTTTATCATTTTCCCAGTTTTATACCACGTAAATATGTTTATTGCTCTCATATTTTACTTACTAGGATTTTTGCTCCTGGCGCAGAAAAAAAACTTTTTAATACAGGTATTGTCTTTATTCTTCTTTTTATGTGCAAATATGACGTTATACATGAAACAGTTTAAGTTTGATTGAAAACATAGCTTTTCTTGATTGTAGTTTGACAAATAAATTAGAAAGTGAATTTTCATGTTGTGTTTTAAACAAAGGTTTTTTTTAAAAATAAAAATTACAATTAAAATAGTTTAAAATCACTACTCAAATACTTTTTTGTTGGACACACACTTTTTAATATTTTTCCTTTAAAGACGCCATATTTACAAATGGATTTAAAGGAATTGTATAAAAATAAAACCAAAACACAGAATAAGTACATACCTTGGAGTTGTTTTGATTATTTATGGTAAATAAATTTGTTTCGTTTGAAGAAATGAAGTTATTATTTTATATCTTTCATTTTACTTTCATATAATTTTTTCATTTTTATTTATGCGACCCTGTGCTATTGATGCATAAAATATTAAACGTTTATCCCCTTTTTTAAAAAAATTACCCTTTATCGTAATTGTTCTGATGTATTTAAAGAGATATTGAAAAAAAAAAAATACTGACTACATCGATCTACGCTGTACATTGACTTAATATTCAATATATCAGCAATTGGGACATATCCAACGTTTGCAGATTGCAACTCATAAAAATGTTTACTATTATTTGTGTATATGTATGTGTGAGTTAAGCATACACGGGTACAGTCTTAGACTAACATTATGGCCTATTTTACTGCAAGTCCGTCTACTCTTTCTCTGTTGAAAAACTTTCAAGCAATATAAGTAAAATTGCCAATATTAAAATTATGAAGGTCTGAAATTCAATTTTAGACACTTTTTAAGGATTTTGGCTTTTTCCATCTAACCAAATATACTTACTATATCTGTGACTCTTTATTTATGGAAGTTAATAAAATTAAAAATCTTGCATATTGCTTAAAAAGTACCAAATAAGGACATTATTTCGGATCCAATTTTAACAGAAGAATCACACCAACTTTTTTTTCATTTTCCAAATAAACAAAAAATTGTAAGTGTTACAAGTGTTGTATTAAATGTATTTTATTAATTACAAAAGCCTATTTTCTAAATTTATTATTCACCTCATTAAACATTATAAAACAAAAAAATGACACATATTCTTCTCGCTATTCCTACTCTAAAGTATTTATTAGTTCTGTGACATTAAATATTTTTTTAACGAGCAATTAATTAAAAAAGTTACAATAAATTGTTTAAGGAAAGGCAACAAAATGCCAATTAGCGATTAATACATTTCTAAGGTTAAAAAGGTGTATAAACTTTATCAGAGCCACCCTACCTTCTACTTACAAATTAAAAACCCAAAAACTTACTTCCGCTTAAGCTTTTCTAGGTTTTCCTTAGTTAATAACTTTGCATCTAGTCCCAAAAAAAACCTATACATTACTTTACTTGCCGTTACTAAACGCAAAGTTTCTCAAGGATTTTTGGCCTTTTACTTACCAGGGGAAAATGTTACTATTAGTAAAAAACTATGAAGTTTGACTAGTCATAACTTTATTTTACTAATGATAAACTGTTAACGCTTTTAATTTTCTTTTGGGATTTAATAAAATATTTTTTTATATTCTTACAGCTAACGCAAACTTTTCGCAACCATGTTATTTTACTTTTATACTCTATTAGCTGAGACCCCCCCCCGTCGACATTAAAACATAATGACCCTTGATCTAGCCACGAACAAATCGACCAATCAAATTCAATCTTGTATTTTAAGAATCATAAAATTATGCTCAAGATAAAGGGTTGGAAATTTTCCCAGTGACAAAAAATGGGGGCGCTTAGATGGTCTTGCTACAACAAAAAACTATTCGGAAATATTTTTTTCTGGATAAATGCTATATTTAATCAAAAAATAATGTTTAAATAATTTAAAGATCTAACCAGATACGCAATTCTGCATAAAGGATAAATGAAATTTAAATAAAAATAAATAGTTAAAAAACCATTTAAAAATTAAATTATAATAAAAATAAAATGAGCCGTTATTCTTATACTAATATTTCATTTAAGATCGCATCGTAAGAAAGCTTTTTTCTTTTCAGATTTTAAACCAACCAAAAGTGTCATCAATAACATACCTATCTAAAATAAAAAAATTTTAAAAAAAGTTTTTATCTTCTTTGTGAGTCTTTAAATCCCTCAGGCTCTTTACGAGTGCTGAGAAAGTCAATACAATTTTAAGCAACATTCTAAAATGGGTACAATAAGTGTCTTATAGCAACTGGGCACGATTTAGGTAAGAACGGAAACTAAGAAAAAGAAAGACACACATTTAGTATTTTAAGGGCATCATGCTGATGGTTTGCAAATTTAAAAATTTAATCGTTAGGGTTTTCCATTCGATGACTCTTAAATTTACCGACCACAACCTGTCTTTAACGTCATTCTGGGTAAAAAATGATGAAAGCGGTTATTAGGGGACCAAATTCGAAGTTTCGCAAAATGGAAACGACGGTAAAAATCGCTTAGTGTCGCTCCCCGGAATCTGGGCTGTCGGTTTTTATTCGCATTCTTCCCCCTTTAAATGTATGTGAAAAATTCAGATGTAGAGTTTTTCAATCTTTGACAAGTGACTGAGCACTTTTGAATGTTTTATAAGCCACCCAGCTTAAAATCTCATATTATCGCTGGCGGGGGTTTTTGCTTGTTACTTAGAATTAAATTATTTTAAATGTTAATTTTCTTTAATATTAAAAAAAAATGGTACATAATAACCCTTGATTACTAATAAGATAAGACATTTAAACTTGCTCTAGTGTCGCCTATAACTAAAAAGTACTAGTTAAACTTTTTATTAACATGCATGAGCAAGACCTATGGTGTTATTAGGATTTTAATATGATAAAATTAAAGTAAAGGTTTAATGTGAGTGGGTATAACAACCTTTCACCGCTACCGATCGGTCTATTGGCTCACACTCTTTTATATTTTTCCCACCAGGTCCACACTTCTAATGAATCTGATGTTTCTGTCCCCGGGGGAGAGATCTTTTACTTCCCCCGGGAACAAGGTGTCATTGCCGAGGATTGCGAATCTTTTGCCTTTATATATATATATATATATATATATATATATATATATATATATATATATTTTATATATATTTTATATATATATATATATATATATATAAAATATATATATATATATATATATATATATATATATATATATATATAAAAATATATATATATATTATATATATATATATATATATATATATATATATATATATATATATATATATATATATATATATATATATATATATATATATATATATATATATAATTAACAGGTGTTAAAGTTTATATTTATATTTTTTTATATATTTTTTAAAGTTTCTTTTTATGTTTTGCTGAACATAATTTAAGAACAATAATTTTATTGAAAATTTAAATACATTTTGTTTAATTTTTTTTATTTTACTACAATAAAATCAGATGCGTGTTATGCGTGTTTTTTTTTTAAATTCAAATATCTCGAAAACGGTTGTTCATATCGACTTTTACCAAGTATACCGTTTTAACGTAAAAATGACAAAAGAGTATTTTATTAACTTGAAAATGATATACAGTGCCATACTAAAAAGTTGGATTGTTCAAAATAGTAAAAAGGGGTGTGGTGGCACCCCCCCACAAGTAAGAGCCGTACTAAGATTAGATTCGAATCCGTCATACCAAAAAACCCCCGGATACCAAGTTTTACTCCCATATTTACAGTATCATAAATTTTATTTAAAAAATAATAAAAACTTTAACACCCTGTATTTCGCAAACGAAGGCCTCGCGGACCCATATTTGTATAGACTTTTAGGTTTATTTTGGACCTGACTACCACCTGAAATATTGACATTTTCTCATGATTCACCCTGAATATATATATATATATATATATATATATATATATATATATATATATATATATATATATATATATATATATATATATATATATATATATATATATATATATATATATATATATATATATATATATATATATATATATATATATATATATATATATATATATATATATATTATATATAAGAATAATATTACTTATTTTAAATAATATTATTAATATTTTATTTTATTAATTGTAATGGATGAAGGTATTTACCTAAAAACCGTATACAACGGAAATTGCGTATTTACGCTTATCATATTCTTTTGCCCTCTTAAAAACATCAACAAGTGTTCTTTTTGCTGACCATGTTGTTTAAACCTTTTTTTTTTATTTATAAAAATATGGTGAATACCCATTTTTCGCATCATGGCCTACGTGACTACGAATCGTTCTAGAAACGTTTATTGCGCAGTTAGAAACTATAAATACATTCATCCACAAGAGAAGCCAGCTCAGTAGAATTTGATTCGTCGCTTTACTATAAACTCTGTACTTTTGACACGTAAATTAAGTCTTTAAAATTAACTTATAAAATTCATTTTAAAATAAAAATAATCTTTTTTAAAAAGTGTTTTAACTCGGCACCAATATAACACTGGCGCAGTCGTACGGATGTTTTGACGTAACACGGTGAACTCCAGTTCTTTGCAAAACAACGAATCCGTTTCCCAAAATTTAAAAAAAAAAGCCGAAAAAACCAGTCCTACGATACCGCAGAGTTCCAGGTTGCTAACGGTCCGTCCTATGATGCAACAATAACCGGTACCAGCTGTTAACGGACGCCTTCATTCAAGGGACAAAGAAGCAAAAATCAAGAATTCAAGGGGACAAAGAAGCCCACATTCAGAAAAAAAAACCTTAAGGCCGATAGAGCCCCCGGGGGACAAAGAGCCCACAGAAAGAAGAAAATCACCCCAACCCTTCCCCCCGAGCAGCGTCGTGTGGATTAGGAACACCTAGTAGGCCCCTGGCACGAAAACCTCAACCTCCTGTTCAGCGAGGGGGATTAGGAACACCTGGTGAAGCCCTGGCACGTCTCAAGCCGAACAATCCCCAAAAAGAAACCCCCCAACGTAGATTGGCATCAAGAAATGTACTTAATGTAATCATTTTACAATTTTATGTATATTGTTATAACTTAATTTAAATAATCTAATTTTTCTATATTAAAAAAAAACTTTTTTCCCTTTTTTTTACCAAATACGTAATTTTAAAATTAAGAGTCAATTTTACTGAGTTCATTTTGTTCGATTGTCTTTTACAAAAATAATAAAGAGTCACTGAATATATTTTTTTTCAAAATTAAAAATCATAAAAAAAAATATAATTTAATTAATTTACTTTTTTACAAAAAAATAAATAAAAATGGAAAAAACGACGCAGTCGAACCATATAAATTATCAGAAATATTTTCAATTGTACCAGAATATGATGCGATCAAATAAGTTTAAACACATTTATTAATGCTTGTAATACGGCTAATCAAATGTGCACTGAAGACCAAAAACCTCTTCTAGTCATTAAATTAAGAATCAATTAGAGGCAAAGCTGCACAATTGATTAACTCACAAAGATTTAAATGCATGGGCAAATATTTCACAACTTTTAACTGTACTTTTTGGTGATCCGCGAGATTTAACCGCTTTAATCAAGATTTGCAACGTATGCATCAATTACCAAACGAAAATCCTTTGACCTTTGCTGCTAGATTACAAACATAATTCTAAAATGCACTCTTCGTAGCAAAACAAAATTTAAATCAGATCAAAGACGCGCAAATTTTAATCGATAATATGTGTTTAAATACCTTATTAACCGTTAGACCCCAAACTAGGAAAAAATATAAACAAGTAACCCTCTACGATGCTAGACGCAATAAATAGAATAAAACGCGAACTACAATTAACATATTTTGAAAACCAAAATTTCAAAAAATTTCCAAAAAACCCAAAACAATCACAATCTAGTAATAAACCTAATCAAAACCAAAAATATTGTTCTTATTCCAAAAGGTAAATCACACTGTAACTGAATGTCGAATGAGACAAATAAATCAAAATTCTTCTAACAATCCCAAAAATCACAAAATTTTGGTAGAAACCAAACGCAAAATTTTCCTACAAGAAATCAAAATAATTTTTTTGCCTTTTAATCAAATCAAATAAGACCAAATATGCAAAATAATAATACAAATCCAAATAGATTTTTCCATAACAAAAAAAAATACTAATTTTCTCAAAAAAAGGCAAATGTTGTTCAACAAATCCAAATTTTGTCAGGCCAAATCAACAACAAAAACTCATCATTTGAATGTCGATTCTAATGATTTTTGATTATAATATGAATAATTATACAGAAAATCAAAAATTTGAAAATTTTCAGAAACAGTAAATTTTGAAAACTTTGAAACTCAAAATTTTGGAAATTTTGAAATAGAAATAACCCTATACCCTTAGAAAATCAATATTTCGATAATTCTTATTAAGAAAAATTCTTTAAATTTTTCTGACAATAATTTTCTCAGGAACGAAAATTTTCAAATACAAGCCCCGGGTACGGACATTGCGAATTAACCAAATTCAAACAATGAACGTTCAAGAGAATTTCGACCCCGATATAAACTTTTCGCAGATTTTTCTTTAAATACGGTAAATTCGGAAAATCTATATTTTTTATGACAAATAATCAATATAAAATTTTAATGAAAACAGCTGCTGGTATTTCAATTTTTAAACCCAAAAGAATGAAAAATATCAAAATAGAACAACCGAAAATTTTTTTGTTTAAAAGGGATTACTAATCAAAACATTTTAATTACCCAAGCCGTTTATATCCCGTTTACAGATAACGATTATCCCTAAAGTTTATGTTTGCGACATTGACATTGAATTCGACGGCCTTCTCGGATCAGATTTCTTAGAACATTACAAATGTGTAGTAGACTACAAAATAAAATGCTTATTACTAATTTTAAAACAATACCTTTATATAAAGCTACGTCTTCTTTCAAACGAAAAAAAACCAACGAAGTTGTACTAGAAGATCAAAAAATTTTAAATTTCAATAGAACCCCGCACAGAAAAAAGTTTAAATTAAAAACTAATAAATTAAGAAATACCGAAGCAATATTATTAGCTCAAACAATAGAAAAAGAAGATTTCCAACGCTTTAGTTAAAATCAATAGTAATGGCGAATTTTCACATCCATTTTAAAAGAATCCTTGCACCCCAAAACAATTAATTTTTCGGACTTGCAATTTGAACCATTTATTAAGACTGATACTTCAATTCACTTTTTAAAAAGGAATACACTTTGATTTTTTTTCCAAATGATAGAGAAAGAATTATTATTGATTTACTTAGCTAAACATCTTAACGAAGAAGAACAGGGGAAAAGATTACAGATTTATGTTTAGAATTTTCGGATATATTTTACTTGGAAGGCGATACTTTGACCTTTACAAACGAAATTAAACATTCAATTTAAAAACTAAGGAAACAAAACCAATTTAAAAAAATCTAGTCCCCTTACGTACATAAAGAGGGAAGTTAAGTCACAATCAATAAAATGTTAGAAAAAAAATTATCCAACCTTCAAATTCTCCATTCATTCCCCAGTATTTTGTACAAGAAAAAAAAAACGCATCTGGAAAACAAAAATATAGATTGGTGATAGTTTTTAAAAAAATTTAAATCAGATCTCAGAGGAGATCGGTACCCATTACCGAATATTTGACCTTTGAACAATTGGTAAAAATGCCAATATTTTACAACACTCGTTTTAGACAGATTCACATATAGAACCAAAAGATTTTCCCAAACAGCCTTCTCAGTCGAAAACGGACACTACGAATTCCAAGAATCCCTTGGACTTAAAATGCCCCCTCCATTTCAAGAGTGATGGAAAAAAACATCCTCATGGGCATACAAACGAGAGATGCGCAGTTTATATGGATGATATAATAGTTTACAGCAGAACAATTGAACATTTCAGACTCAGAGATTTTTCAAGACTCAGAAATGCTATGGAAAATCCAACCAGATAAATGAATTTCTACGAAGGAATAGCTTATCTGGACATTTAATAACTAAAGACGAATTAAAACTAACCCCGAAAAATAAAGGCAGTACAAGATTTCCCCAACCCAGAAATCCAAGGAAATAAAATCATTTTAGGATTATCAGGATATTATCGTCGATTTATCCCAAATTATGCAAAAATTTCAAAACCTTTAACTCAACTGTTGAAAAGATTTTCCCTTTTAATTTTAATATTGATTGTAGGAATCTTTCGAAACTTTAAAATGTCTAACTACCGAACCAATTTTAATTTTTCCCAATTTCGAGGAACCATTTGTTTTAACAACAGACGCCTCTACCGCCATTGGAGCAATTTTATCTCAAGGACCATGAAAGGATCTTCCGATAGCTTCCCCCTTCGAGAACCCTTTGTCCTGCGAAAGTCGTTATAGTGTTATTGAACGCGAGTTTTTGGCAATAGTCTGGGCAGTTAAGCTTTTTCGCCCATATCTTTACGGAAGAAAATTTAAATTAGTAACCGATCATCACCTTTAACCTGCTATTTTCAAAACAAAGGCCCTGGGGAAACAGATTAGCAAGATGGCGAAATAAAATTAAAAAAAGAATACGATTATGAAATAATTTATAAACCTGGAAAAAAAAATAGAAATTCGGACGCTCTAAGCAGAATTAAAATAAATAACCTTCAAAGAATTACAGCCTTTTAAAAAGAAAACTAAAGAGGAACCATCAACCTCTGCAAAAAGAAAAAACTCTTCAACAGACTTTGGGAAAAAGAAGAACTAACCTTATGTCACAAACCCCCAGAACATGAATTTAAAGATTCTCACATCTTTATCAAACCCCAAAACATTAATCGATTATTCAAAAATAAGATATTCTAATAATCAACTCTTAGATAAAGATCCAAAAAAAAATAATAACAATTTTCAACAAGATAAACTTAAAGACTTTCATTATAAAATTATAGAAGATTTCTTTGAAGAGCATCCCCAATTTTTACGAAGATAAAATAAATATTTTATCATCAAAAACTGTTAAAAAAAAGAAATTATTACAAAAAATATTACCATTTGACCTCAAACAAGCGATCGAAACCTTATTTAAAATATTAACAAATTCACAAACCGAAATAACGGACTCTAAAACTTATTATGTCGAAAATAATGTCGGATACAATTTTAGAAATGCTTTGTTTCATTTTGCCGATAAAGACTTAAAACTTGTAATTTGTCAAAATATTGTCACCACACCTTCTGATGACGAAAAACCGATCATTTAGATCAATACCATACGGGAAAAAGAAATTTAAGAGGGTAAACGAAACAATACGCAGAATAAAGAAAAACATAATTGGACGGGGTTAAGTAAAGACGTGGAAAATTATATTAAAAAATCGAAATTTGTCAAAATAAAATCTTGAGAAAAAACTTAGATAACCCTTTAGTTTCGACCCTAAACCGTTCGAGCGAAATAAATATCGATATTCTCGAAATACCGGAAAATAATGAGTTCTTACAATTTTTTTTTGACGAACTTACAAAATTTATTCAAGCTTATCCACTTGTTGACAAATCAGCAAAATCAGTCGTAAATACTTTACTTTATTTTCAACATATGGCACGCCACTGAAATTTTGGCAGATCATGGTCGAGAATTTGACAACCAATTAATGAAAGACTTTTGTAATTTATACGACATTAAATTGACCTTTTTCTAGTGTCAACCACCCTAAATCTAACGGCTCTTTAGAAAGATTTGCAACACTTTTAGAAATGATAAGAGTTATGACATCTGAAGACCTAATGAACATCCCTGTCAACTTTTACCTACGCTTTATTTGTTATAACAATTCAGTAAATAAAACCCACGGATTTACCCCTTACGAACTAGTATTCGGTCATTGTTCAATGAAACCCGAATCTTATATAATGAAAAAGAATTAATATCAAAATATATAGAGACCTTAACGCAAAGAGTTAAACATTATTACGAAATCGCACGAAAAAAAACCCGCAATTACAAAAAAAAAAAGCAAAAGAACGTTTCGATACACAATTACAAAAAAAATTCGATCCGACCGATTATAAAATAGGAGACAAGGTATATTTAAAGAATCTCAAATAAAAAGCAAATTAGCACCCAAATTTATTATTCTTAATTAAAGAAATTCTCTAAATTGCAACACTGGAAAATCTCGAAACAAAACAATTAACGAAAGTAAATTACGACCGTATGAAACCTATTATGACGAAATATAATTAAACCAGATGATAAAAATGCCATAGAAAGTGAATCTGAATAAATAATAAAAGCTAATTAAGCTTTTCTTTACAGATTACTGGCACTCGCAATTACCCAACTTACGAATCAGGCAAATATAATACGCGATCCCGATACACTATCAACCTATAGAAAACAATGTAGGCGTTTATTACCAAGAGAAACACAATTAAAGGTATCAAATGATAAGTGGACCCTTTTAGTTTATAAGGATGTGGTAGATTAAAGATCTTTTTGAAAATAATAACCAAGTTCTTCATGGCATAATGTCTATGGTAAATATAAAAGCTTACGCAATTTATAATTTTTATAGCGAATTACAAACCCATCTAAATTTATTAATTCAAACGTCAGAGACATAGAAGACAAATTTAATGAAATAGATTTCGATATTTCGACAAGACCCCGTAAAGAGAGGTTTAATAAATGCCGCAGGCAGTGTATGAAATTTATTACCGGAACTTAGACTCCAGTGACGGAGAATATTATAATAACTGTATAAATAAAATCGAAAAAGACGAGCACGAACTCGAAAACCTATTAAAGAACAAATAACGGTCTTCATCAGTAATTAAAAATTTAATAAAAACTCTTAGAAAATTTCAAATCGATGAAAAAACATTTAATGAAAATTTTAAAAGAAAAATCGAAACAAGTATACATGATATATACGATCAAACTACGGCTATGACAAATTAAAATTTAAATTTGGAAATATTCGATCAATTAACGGAATCTTATTCTTTATTGAAAATCAATTAAACGATATTTTAAATGCTATCACTTTCGCAAGATTAAACATAATTCAACATCTATTAAAACCCCTAAAGACCTCGTTTCTGCGTTACAAACAATCGCGCAAAATCTAAAGAAATAATTTACCCCCGCTCCTAGAAAAACAGTTGCTACATATTTGGACATAATAGATTATCCGCATTTCAAACTATTTCGAAAGTTATTTTGTGTTAGATATTCCTCTAACAGAGTCTCAGCTCTATACAGTCTATCGACTCTATCCAATTCCCTAAGGACAATGAACAAAATTACACCATTTTACCCACTATACAAAAATATATTGCGAAAAGTGAAGATTTGATCAATTTTATACCATTATCAAGTATTGACAATTGCAAGGAAGTAATATTAACGTAAAATTATGTAGAAATTTGTATTCTTATCCTATTGATAATAATGCAATATGTGAAGCTCAACTTTTAAAAACTCAAAAATTTATGGAACTTCCTGAAAATTGCCAAAGATTTTAATCTATGAAAGACTATAAAATTCAATTATTAAGTAATTTTACTAGCAGTAACAGATCAAAAAACCTATTACAATAAAATGAAATATTGATCCAATATCGGAAATAATTAATCAATTCAATAATGACTTTACAGCCTAGTTGCTCAGCTTTTATCAGGACACGTGTACAAGCTAGTATGCAGAAAGTTTCAGAATGGCACTATAATTATACTAACGTAATACAGGGACCATATACATGCTGTCAAGAATATCCCGAAAACTCGAATAAATATCTTAATTTAAACCAATTAAAATAAGTCAATTAAATTTGACGATTTAGAGATCGAAACACAAATTGGATCAATATAAGAACTTGATGATTAATAAAAGAACAGCAATTAAAAAATATTACCCTTGGTTTCCCAGTATCATTACCTTAAAATTTTCATTATTTGTTTACATATATTATAAATGTAAAAAGCGAAAAGGCTTATAAGATACGATTGAAACTTCACCCGGTGATCCACCTATTCCTCCACCTATTGAACTTTCAACCCTCAGGGTAGGCTTTCCAAATTTTCCCCCGAAGACGCCTAGCATTTCGTATTGCAACAATAGATGAAGGGGAAAGTTTAGAATTTCTCGAAATAGAACAGCCAACAAAAGTTGTGCTAATAATTTTAATCTACTTATTATTTTTATATATTCATTATATTATTTTATAACCAATAATTAAATCATTTTGAATAATGTATTAGAAAAAAATAATAACATTTTAAGTTTTGAAAAAAGTTACTGCATTTAAGCACTAACTTTTCATAAAAGGGGAGTTGTTATATATAAGAATAATATTACTTATTTTAAATAATAATTATTAATATTTTATTTTATTAATTGTAATGGATGAAGGTATTTACCTAAAAATATACAACGGAAATTGGTATTTACGCTTATCATATTTCTTTTGCGTCTTAAAAACATCAAAATGTTCTTTTTTTTGCTGACCATGTTGTTTACAATCCTTTTTTTATTTATAAAAATATGGTGAATACCCATTTTTGCATCATGGCCTACGTGACTACAATGTTCAAAACGTTTTTTGGCAGTTAGAAACTTAAATACATTCATCCACAAGAGAAGCCAGCTCAGTAGAATTTGATTCGTCGCTTTACTATAAACTCTGTACTTTTGACACGTAAATTAGTCTTTAAAATTCTTATAAAATTCTTTTTTTAAAATAAAATAATCTTTTAAAAGTGTTTTAACTCGGCACCAATATAACATATATATATATATATATATATATATATATATATATATATATATATATATATATATATATATATATATATATATATATATATATATATATATATATATATATATATATATATATATATATATATATATATATATATATATATATATATATATATATATATATATATATATATATATATATATATATATATATATATATATATATATATATATATATATATATATATATATATATATATATATTTTTATATATATATATATATATATATATATATATATATATATTATATAGACAGTGTGTGTGTTTTTGGGGGAAGTGTCTAGTGGGAAAAAAAACCTAATTTTGTCACAAGATACTTTAAGACAACTCAAAATATATACGTACAATAAAAGGGACAATGTTAATTTTTAACAAAAAAATTGGGCCCCCCCATAAATTTGGCGCTTTTCAGATGTCCCAAAAAAAATGCCTTTTTATAAACAACAGATTTTGGGCCCGGGGAATACAAAAAGTTTCATTTTTTTTTTTTAAGGGCGTTTATGAATATATTGTGATATAAAACTAGCCCCACGCTGTGTTTTGATAAGTGTACCGACAAATTTTTTTTATCTTTTAATTAATTTGTTTAGAAATGTGTAAAAAAATTTTAAAAAAAAAATTTAAAAAAAAAAAATAAATTCCCATATCTCTTTTAATTTTTTTCGCCAAAATTAAATAAAAAACGTTTCCCACATGAGGGGTTTTTATTTGCCTTGCGGACGGTTATCCGGTTGGTCTGCGGGTGGTTTCCCCTTAAAGTGGTAGTATAAAAAAGGTGACGCAACGAAAACGAAAAAAAGTCATTGTGGGAAAATTTTTTTTTTTTTTTTGGAAACCCCCCTCGAATCCGTCAATTTTTTTTTCAGAAAAGTTTTAATATTCATAAAGTTACTCTCATATTTGCAAGCTTCCGGGAGGGGATGACAACCCATAAAATCTTAAAAAAAAGGGGTGGTCAAATTATACCTTTTTTTAAGGTTTTTTTTATCCCTTTTCAACGATATTTAACACGGTGTCCTTTTAAAATTGATGTTTTGTAGATTTGTAAATTTAAACAAAAAAATTTTTAATTAAAGTAACTATTTTTGATACTGCTGAAATTTTTTTTTAAAAACGAGTTTTTTTAAAAAATTTTTTCCCCATTTGATCCGCCTTTAAAATTTTAAAAAAACTGACCCCAAATTCATGACCGGGGTGCTTAAAACCTCTATACCCAATCTGGCGTTAATGGAAGGTTTTTTGGGTAATCCGCCATATTGGCCCCCCTTTTTTTTTTTTCAATTCTACCTTCGCTTTTTTTAATCAGAACCCCCCCAAAAAACCCGTTTGTCCATTTTTTTTTGGAAAATCATAATTTTTTTGGGGTTAAAAAAAAAAAGCCCCTATGACACATTAAATGTGAGGCTAATTTAAATTTTTTTATAGCCTTTTTATAATAAAAAATTTTAAAAAAAAAAACAAATTTGGTTTTTTGGGGGGTTGGGGAAATTTTTTCTTGATATAATAATTATCGTATGAAAAATACAGACCCCTTTCCTATTTTTAAATAATAATTTTTTAAAATTTTAAAAGAAAAAAAATTTTAAAAAAAAAAAAACTTAAAGTCCCCTTTTGGGAAAAAGGGGTAAAGGAAATTGAAAAAAATTTAATGAGGTATCAATTTTAGTTTTTCCATTTAAGATTTTGAGTTTTTACCTCTGCTTTAGAGGTTGAAGGGTTGATTAAAAATGATTGGTAAGGAACGTCTCAAAATTAAATTCGACTAATCCGGGGTTTTTAAGAAACAGAAGTGATTTGTAAAAATTTCCTTTGTTTTTTTTTTGTTGCGCCACCCTGTAAAATTTAAATAATAATTTATAAAAATCAGTAAATAATTAACCTCTTGTTGCCATATGTATATATATATATAATTTTTAAATCGTCTGCAAAAAAAAAACAAAATTATTTAAAAAAAAGGTGGTTTGTTTTTAGGCCTTTTGGGGGTATTTTCTGATTTTTTTCGTTTTACCTTTTAAAAAAGGGTTTTTATCCTTTTTTAAAATTTTATTGGCTGCTTATGTTTTATGTTATCAAAGGGTTTTTTTTAAAAAAAGGGGTTCACCCCTTTTAAAATATTCAGAAATTTTTTTTCTATACCTAAATGCCATTTTTGGGGAAAAATTTAAATTAAAAATTTTCCCCGTTTAAGTGAACAAGAAAATTGTTATCTACCATTTTTTTAAAAAAAAAAAAAACTGCAATTTTCGGGACTATATTTTAAATTAAATGTATTAAAAAAAAAAGCCAAACAAAAAAAGAAATTTTAAAAATAATATTAAAAAAATTTTAAATTTTAAAAAACATTTTTTTCTTAAGACAATTTTTTATTTTTTTGGGTTACTCTTTTTTTTTAATTTTTAATTTTTTTAAAGCAATTTTCAGAAAAAAATGTGTTCATGTGATTAAAAGGGTTTTTTTTAAAATTTACGCCTATTTCGCCAGACCCCCCTTTCATGTAAGATCATACTTACATTTTTTTGGGTTTTTGAAAAAATTTTTTCAGGCTTAAAAATTTAACAAGTTTTTTTTTGGTCTAATCAAAAAAAAAATTAAAGACCCCATGAAAGGGATTTTTTTTTTTTTCAAAAAGGGTTTTTCCCCACCCCTTTGAAAAAATTTAGATTAAGGGGGAAAAACACCCCGAAAAAAATAAATTAGATTAACCGTAAAAAAAAAACAGATCGCTGATGTATGAAAAATAAAAAGTTGGGCCCAAAACCCTCCCTCCAAACCCCCGCTTTTAAATTTTGGGGAAAACCAAAAAGGGGACCATTTAAAATAAGAAAAAAACGTCTACTGAAAAGGAAATTAAAGAGCCAAAAAAAATTTTGGGGTAAACAACCGGGAAAAAGGAAATTTTTTCCTTAAGAAACACTTTTTTCTGGAAAAAACCTTTTTAAATTAGATATTTTAGTAGTAGGTTTGGGCCGATTCTAATTACGCAATAAAAAAGGAGGAGGAAGAATTTTTTTTCCCGTTTATGCAATTAAGGATAAGTCACCTTGATTACCATTTATGCTAATGCGATAAGTCATCCGCGACCTTGGGGTAACCTTGTTTCCCTTTTTACAAAATGCGGATGAGTCATTTAATCGTCTTGCTTACCACCCGGGCCCAAAGGGGAATGAGTTTAACCCCTTTATTTCCATATGGTGGGATTTTTTTTTGTTGCCCTTTTCTTTTGACCCTTGATTCGTCTAAAAAACCGGGGACCCCTTGAATGTTAGGAGTCATCGTAAGAGCTTTTTTTAAAGGAACCCAAAAGCGGGGGGCCATTTTTTTAAGGTTTTTTGGTATACGCTCCGGTTTTATTTTTTTTTTTCAAAAAAACTTAAAGTTTGCGTAAATAACGAACGAGACCTTTTTTTGATTATGAAATTTTAAACGGGGAAAATTTTTTGGGGGGCCCATATAAAACCCCTTTTTTTTTCGGATCGGGGGCCCCGGATTTCGACACAAAAAAATCCTGCAACTTATGTAGAACTAACTTTTTTTTCCAAGGTAAGTAAACCAAACAACCGTCGCAAAAGTATTTTTCATAATCTTTTTTTTTTACTGAAAAATATACCAAATTGCCATTCCTTTACCCCAAAATAGTGGTTTTTTAGTACCCTTACTTAAACTTTGTCAAAGAACACCACGTATTTCTTCGAAGGCAACAACATAAACGACACAATTTTGTTTTTAAATCCCAAAAGGGTTATCATTTTTTTTTCACCCCGTTGCCTCCCATATACCCCTTTTGTGTAGATTCTAACATAAATGTTTTCCTTTTTCCTCTTCTTGTACCGGTTTTTCCTCCTGGGGAAATTTTAAAACCCAACTTTCAATATCTCGCGTTTTTCTCCCTCTTCCATCTTGCGTTTCTTTATCGGTTATGTACAATTTCCACTAACCACGCGTTTTTAAAGATTCGAACATAGGTGAGAACCCAGTTTGCCCTTCTTGTATCAGGTGACAACGCGAGAGCACAAGCTTGGGTATCTTAAATTTTTCATCTTCTGCTTTTCTACCTTACTGAGTCACGATTCCCTCCAATATCTTTGAAAAAAATTTAAACAAAAAAACCCTTTTAAAAGGTACATTGAGTTTCTTACAACAGGAAGTACTATTTGGACAGGATTTCCGCACGTGTCTTCTAAGTAAACCTTTCCTCACAATCCTCGCACTGGTACATAATCACTTACTTTACTCACACAGAGGTTAATTGAAACTGAACGAGTAGCAGGTCGACTAACTTTGATAATAACTACTAGCTGGGTAAACAAGGCAACTAAGTGACTCATCGCATTTGCATAAAGTATGAAGAAGGTGACTCATGCCCATTTGCGTAAAAGGTAAACAAGATTACTCATTACCTTAAGGTCAGGGGTTCCTAATTTACATAAAGGATAAACAAGATGACCCAAAATTTTAAGGTCAAAAGGGGGTTACCCCCTTTGCATAAAAAAAAAAAAATTAACCATGTGCCCTCTCGGTAAACAAGGGACCCCAAGGTCACGGGTGACTCATCGGTGTTAGTAAAGAATAAACATGGTGACTTATCCCCAAAAAAGTCCCGTCTTTCCCCCGCAGGACCGAGTGATCTAAAAAACGGCCCAAACCCCCCCTTTTCCCTTTTAAGTTTCAAGACTGGGAGGGAAAACTTAAGGGGAAACCTTCCACTTATTTTTTAAAAAAAAAAAGTAAAAATTTGCGTAAATTTTTTTGATATCCCTATTTCTTCAGTAGGGGCTCCAGGATTTTTAATTTTTTTTTTAAATTAAAAAGTGAGAAAGGAACCCACCAAATATATACCAGATGCTAAAAAAAAAATACAAAAGAAGTTCAATTTTTTGGGAAATTTTCGAAAAAAAAAGGGTTTTTTTTTTGGGGAAATTTGGAAAAGGATAAAAGTTTTGCAAACCCTTTTTTTTTGTCGTGACTTTGGTTAAATTTGATTGCCAAATCCCAAATTTCGCAAAAAAATCTGTATTTTTTTTTAAAATTAAAGGGGTTTTAAAAATTGGAAAGAAAATTGTTGACTAAAAAAATTTTTTAAATGGGTATTTTTAGAAAAAAATAGATAATTTTTCAAAATTTTGGGAAAATTGGGGAATCTTAATTTAAAAACAACAACTAAAAGAAGAGAGATGGATCTTCAATTAAAAAAGGCATATTTGGATTTTACCTTGAGCATACATACGGTCCTCCTTTCAGCTAATTAAAGAAACCCTTTGTCATAACACTTCCAAAAAAAACGAGTAAGGACAGGTACAAGTTCAGGAGCCCCTTTTATTTAAAAAAATAATGTTCAAATGTACGCCCCAATTTGATTTTTACTCACCTTAAAAAACCCAAAAATTTTTTAAAATAAGATAATCAAAACCCAAAAATTATAGTCAATATTTTAAGTCAAAATAACCCTGTATTTTTTAAAGATCCATAAGTATTTTTTAAAATTTTACCCCCTTTCAGCGGAAATAAAGTGCAACAATGGCCCCCAAACGCGCAACAAATTTGTTCAGAAGCTGTGTCTAGCGGCTCTATTCTTTTAAAAGGGGGTTTTTTTTAGGCCAAAGAATTTCCCCTGACTGATTTTCCTGCATTTTCACGCCCAGGAAAATAAAAGACTTTTATTTAAGATAAAATCACCTGGCAGATTTTTTTTTATATGGAATGTCAAAGATCATAATTTATCAGCATTACAGAATTGGTTTTGGTGTTTCTTGTTGTAATAAATTGGTGTTTAAAGATTAAATCTATAAAAAATAAAAAATAGCTACATATATTAAAAACCCCCTGATTGAAAATTTGTTTAAAGGGCCCACATACTCCTGTAAGATCGTACAACTGATCTGTCCCAAAAAATAGAAAAATGTTCTCAAATTAACATAAAATAATTTAAGGAATATTATTCCCATGTAAATATAATAAAACATTCTTAAAAAAATAACCCGAAAAAAGTCGTCAAGAAGGCTAGGGTCCCCTACCCACCCTTTTTGTTCACACAATTGTTGTGGTTGGGGCCCCGAGGATATTTTGGGAAAATGCGCTAGAGTTGCTGGTTATCGGGAAAATATTGGGTTTCTACCGTAGGAACCCGGGGTCCAAATTTGATGAACAGAAGGCTTTAAAACCGGGTTAGCATACCGTTGATGAGGGAAATGACATCCGGCCCCAAAACCCGGTCCCCAACGGGGGCCTCTGAGATACAGGGACCCTCAGAGTATCTAATTTTTCCGGTAATGGGGGGTCGGTGGGAGACATTACTTCCCCAGCCCAAACGAAAGCGGACAACCGCTTTCATAGAAATAAAAAGTGACAAAGGGAACACTGGGCCGAAACGGATAAATCCGTTTTAAAAAAGGGGCCACTCAAGGTCACAAACAGACAAAGGGGCCAACCGAAACGGGGAAATCCCGTTTCCCTAAGGTGCCCCCGAAGTCACCGAGGGCTATTTCTCGGGGAA
>JAHBCN010008176.1:0-40017 GCA_019359885.1 Listronotus oregonensis
AAGAAAAAAACCTCATTTAACTAAAGGATCAACTAGTAATGCCCCTTTTTAAAAAACCCAAATTTTCCCTTTTTTTTTTTTTAGAGTTTATTAGTTAATCAACTGATTGTTTTTTTTGGGGATATTTAAAAAAAACCACATCTTTTCTACGTTAACTTATCCTAAAGGGGGCGAACCCGAGCACCCCCTGATCCACCGCGAATGCTCAAGGTAAACGGTTAGCCGCACGCCTTTGTGTTTCTATTCGCAAAAAAGTTCTTGCGATGGGGCCGGCTGTCGGTCTCGATGCGATGCTCAAAAGAATTAATTGTTTCGCGAACGTCCAGTTTAAAGGGGCCAATTTGGGGAGCCCCGAACGCACGTACTTCAACGGGCGACTTTTAATTTAAAAAATGGAGGGAGAAAAAATTAAAGTTTTTGCTTCTATTGCAAGAATTGGAAAAATTTTCCTATATTATGGGATGTGGGAACCAAAAAAATATTACTCTAAAAAAAACAAGATTTTTTAAAAAGCACTTGTAATAATTTAAATATTGCAAATTTAGATAGTGCAGAAGCAAAAAAAAAAAAAAAGTCTCGGGGATCGTTTCCCCCTAAAAAAAAAAAATTAGGGCCAGCATTGAAACAAAAAAAAGGTATGTACATGTATTATGTATACTGAGTGTTGCTCTGCCGGGCGGTACAAAGAAAATCACGTGTAAATTTTCAAGAAGTAAAATATTGGCTCTCCTAATTATTTTAGACAAAAATGTTATTTAGATATTTTGAGGAGCACAAAGAGTTGCCCCCAAGTGCAAGCTTTTTATTTTTACCAAACCCCCCAACCCCAATACAATTTTGATCCAAATTTACATCCCTTTTGGGGAGAGTTAAAAAAAAAAAATTATTTTTGTTAAGAAAATATTATTTATTTTTTTTAGCTTGGTGTTTTAAAATATTGTTTAATTGTTTTTTTTTTTTTTAAATTTTTTTATGCAGGGGGATATATGAACTGTTAAATAAAAATAAATTAACAACCCAAATATACATCCTTTTTATATAATTTCTTTCACGAAGCACTTCCACTATGGCTTGACAAACTTGGGGAAATAATGTAAGAGATAGAAATTTTGAGACTCTGAAAAGAATTGAACCCCGCTGAGGGAGCCCCAGACCAACCAAGAAACAAAAGGTCAGTGCTAGACGTTTTTTGGGATATTGACTTTCTATAATTAGTATTCATTTTAATAATTTTGGGAGTTATAAACCCCAAGCAGATTTTGGGGAAGTCAGTTTTTTCATTTTTAAAAAAAATTTTTTCCCGGAAAGATCATAACTGTTATCTCCCCTTAACTCGCGTAACGCGCCATGATTTCATCGTCGTCTTCCATTATTAACGCCCCCCGCAACAACTGGATCACGGTGCCCGGAAAATAAAAAAACCTATTTAAACGCTTTTCGCAAACGCAATGAATGGTATGGATGCTCACTGCAAGTACTCAGGTAAAAAACCCACCTTAAGGTATTTAGCCCAAAAAGAAAGCAAGTAAGTCAATTTAAAATCTAGAACATATATTTATTTTTTGTCTTTTTTTTATGTTTGTTAATCCTTTAAATTTTTTAAAGTTGTTTTGGTTTTTTAAAAATAAAAAGGCAAAAAACTACAAAATACGTAAGAAAGATATAACAAAAATTTAAAACTTTAACCAGAATGATAATTTAATTGGGATTAACTGTTAAATTATAAGAAATTAATTATTGAGTTACTTTTTTATTTTTTTTTTTTAGGTCGTCAGTCAGAGCATCCATCCAAAGATATTTTTTTTTTGATAACGATGAAATTCCCAAGGGTGCTTTTTGTCAATCTTTGTCTTGACGGGAGCAACAAGAAACCTTATAAAACTTTTTTTTTTTCTTCTCAATGTTCGTTTTCATTATAAACTAATAAAACATTTTTGTGTGTATGCAAATTTTTGATGCGAATTATTAAAAAATTTCGTTAAAAGTAATTTTAAATTTAATTTATAAATTAATTTTAAAAATTACTTTAAAATAAAAAAATGTTTAATAAAATATTTTGGCGGGGCAGTTTGGTGACTATATTGAGGTTCCAAAATTTTAGCAGCATGTTTTCCCTTCTTTAAAAAGAGTGGCCAGAAATATTTTATATTTCTACTTAAATAAGTGAGTTAGAAAAAAAATCATATATTTTGTTAAAAAAAAATTTCTTTAATTTATATTTTTTATAACTTTTTGTTATTAGCTTAAAATTAATCCCACAAAAATTACCACATATCTTAGGTTTTAGTTGTTAGATAATTTTATTTTTGTTAACTACATATTTCCCCTAATTTGGAGTCTCAAAGTTTTTGGGCCATCAATAAGGGAAAAAATAAAATTAGCAGATGGTCACAAAAACAACACTAGATAGTTGGATGTTTCATCTTCAAAGACATCATGGCACGTTAGATACCCTTCTTATAAAATACAACTGATATCTTCTTCTGAGGGTCACCAGATAAGATAAGTAGTGGAACTACAAAGGTCCCAAAACAAAAGGGAAATTTAAATTTCTGAAAGAATGAGCATACACTACGGTTCCAAACACGCAGGCTCTGCCAAAAGGGGAGAAAAAGTTAGTGGGAAAAAAAATTTAAAGGAGAAATTATTTGGTACTCCTCCGTATCATAAGTAGCTGCCGAAAAAAGTCTGGGGAATGAGTAAATGTAAACTGAAACCCAATAGGTGCAAATTAAGGTTTGGACACCCAGAATTACCATTAAAAAATGAGACACTAAGAATAAAATAACTATACACAATTTTTATTTACAATAAAATATATGCATTGCTACACTACAAAAATTCTTGAATACGCCAATGGGGCGGGTATTAGCAACTTAATTCAATGTTAACGATTACACAGTTTTCAGAAAATTAAAATTTCCCTTGACAATTTTTTTTTTTAATTTAGTTAACTTTTAAAAATATCAAAGAAAGAAGAAAGGTGTGAAATTGCTCTTTAACTAGGCACAATAATATGTCGTCCTTAGCGATGCCGAAGGGCACGGTTCTATGGTGCGCTGTTAACGGTTTAGAAACCATGCCGATGCAACTGCATTCTTTATTTTCTTAGGTATTTTTAATTGGTAAAAGAATTTTTACAAATTATTTGAATTTATTAGGGCGGTGTTGTCAATGATTATAGAGGAAATTTACTATTTAAATTTAGATTTTTATTACTTAATAAATATTTATAACGAAATAGCTTTCAGGTTGCAAGATTGTTTCTGCAACACAGCCTTACACATTAATATACAAATTGTATAATAACATAAATAAAAGACACAATTATTTTTTGAAAATATTCAGAGCAAAATTTCTTTTTTGCATGATCATCTTGCAAGATATCTGTTAAACCTCGTTTATAGGACATTTTAGGAGCAAAACTAAACTTTTATACTAAAGTTGGCTTTAGTAAAGGATATTATATAAGTTACTTATCGTGTTTTAAGCAAATAAATTAATGGTTTATATTCTTTTGCAAAAAATTAAATCGATCATTAAGCAATTTTTTTTTTAAATTTATGTAAATAATGCTAATATCCTTACAGAAGCTGAGCATAATATTCATATTGCAATGTATTTTTAGGACTTCCTATACAATATAAAAAGTACCTGAAATTGCAGGTCCCATGGGATCCTGCAAAAAAAAACACTAAACGTACACAAAGGAAGCCTAGAATTTTCTTTTAAATATTTGAAAGTTCCATTCGCTTTAAAGAATGTCTCGTGAGCTTGCGGATAAATTTTTCTTTGGGTTTCAGTAAAAGAAATAAAGATTGTTCGCCATCGCCTTTGAGGCGCGTCGCTTGTTGGAAAAGACAATTTTTCTGAAAGACCATTTATTTCAAAGTTTTTCCTAAAAGCAGTAAATTTAAAGTAACTGGTATTATTTCGGGGTTTGTGGTAAATAATAGTTCTAAAAGGAGAAAAATGACGCTTTACACGGCATTTTCCAATATTTTTGAGCTTATGTTGAGTATGTATTTTTTTTCAGTAAGAAGATGAAGAAGCATTGTAAAAGGCTCTATAAGTAAAAAACTGGAATCTTGATTCATTTTTACAAAAATTTTTATATTTTTTTCCCACCCTGTAAAACAAATTTAATTCTTTTACTGTGAATCATATGTATGTTCTAAACAAGTCAAAACGAATATAAAGAATAACATTTAAGAGTGACATAATAATTTCTATATGAAAACACTCTTTTTCCTTTGGTTTATTTGTCCTTGCAAACTCTTAGGGATGTTGTAATTAGATCAATGTGTTTGTTTTTGTAGCAACAACAGGGTAAGAAAATATATTCTAATTAGAACTGTTTCAGGTGATTCTTGCAACATGCGTATTGGTTAAATATATGTGGGTTAATAGTGTGCAGCGTTGTTAGCAGCAGCACTTCTCGTATTAGGATCTAGTACTTTTAGAGTGATCTAGCATGCTAGTACGCCGCTCAAATCTAGTACGTTTTCAGACTATTCGAATTCTCATTAAAAATAAACCTACTAAGCAAGAGTATCGAGCGGCAGATTTTTAGCGGTGAGCTAAAGAGTTATTGATGACACTGGTGAGACTCGCATCTAGCAAACCCGCTGGCGAGCTTTTGACAGTTTATAAACTAAAAATTAAATTTTAATGTAAAGTAATAATTTGGGGTCTTTTCTAATACGTCCATCCATTTTTACGTCTGAAATATAATTGGGGAATATAAAAAGCCGCTTTGCTAACCAGAACTATCCATGACCGACTAAAACTTAGGGTTTTGAATTTGTCTAAATTATTTGTAAAAAATATAAACAAAATTTTAACAACGTATTAAAAATCCGGGAATTTATAATTACACTTTTAAAAAAATGTATAACTTCTACCATATCCAAAATTATAAAAATTTTGTTAATGACTTCTATGTAGGGATAATTTAGACAAATTCAAAAGCCCCAAGTTCTAATCGGTCATGGTTATTCTGGCAAGATCAGTAAACAGAGAGGTTCGTCTACTCTGCCGCCGGCAGGGGGTGTTTACGTCATCAGTGTGCAGCGTGCCATTCGATTAATAGGACTTGTACGTTATTCTTGTTCATGTGGTGCCTATTTTGTGATATTATTCAAAATTTTAGAGGTGTAAAATTATTATTAAACTATTATTAGTGAATATATTCGTCAAGGAAGCAAGAATACTGCTCCAAATGTAAGTATTTTAAGTATTTGCTATATATTTAAGATGAAACATGCAATTGTATATCATAATGGGTACATATTTATATTTTCTATCTGCAAAAATTTGTTTCCTTTAATCTAAAATATTATCTCGAATGAGAATAAACCTTAAAATTTTATTGTTTTATAATTATCATATTATATACCGTTGAATGCGTTGTACTGAATTAGAATGATTCTTTTAGGAAAAAATCCAGGGCTAGTGCAGAAAGGCAATAACGTCGATATAGAGGAAAATGAATTTTTAGTATCCTCAGCTATAAAAAGAGCGCATATTAAGTCTGATATTGCCGATCCAGCTCCACAGGAGAATCTAGGTGATGATAATTCAAGTCACGGTTCCAGTCCAACATTGTCGGCTAGCTCCAGTTTGTCTATAAACCAATCGCCAGCATCATCAACTATGACAAAAAAAGATGGACTAGAATATATTGCTTGATATCTTGCCCAAAAATATCGATATAAGCATCCGACCCTTGGAAAATATACATATAAAACAAATCAAACGACAAATCTATATATGCCCTTTACCACAGCTATCATTTGGTGGATTGACAGAACCATCGGAGAAGTAGACTAAACAAGTGTTAGTGATGAAGGACTATTTTAAGAAGTACCACAAAGAAACTTTTTCTTGCAGGAAAAATATTATTGAACATACTTCAGCCTATATTTCAAAAAAGGTTAGAGATGTTCCTACAGACTTAGTTAATAATGCATTTGCTCGGCAGAGAATCTTTGTTTGCAATAAATATTTAAACGAGAAGAAAAAGGCATCATATTTTAATTATTTACCTGCTTAAACAAATTGTGTTTTTACGTATAAATATTTTGTTTTTGTATTTAATATTCCGTTAAAAACTTCACTACTTGTTAAGAATAAATGATAATACATACACATAGTTTTATTATTAAATAAAAATTATATCTATAAATATTAAAATATTATTCCTGACCGTTGCCTAACTATAATTATTTTGCAATTCACTTTTATTATATTAATCAATTAATACTATTCTAATTAAATTTTACTTAACTGCTGAAAGCAAGAACAATTAAATTGCCTAGTCATGAATAAACTGATAGGGTATTATTTAAGTGTTCCTAAATTGTAATGAATATATTCACCTGAAAAACATTTTATTGAAATCAAATAAAGTAATTTATTCTACATTTTGGTAATAAAATAAGTCAACCAATATTCTCCATTCACACTTTATCAAAAAATTATATTTATAAAGGAGAAACAGCTTAAAATTTTACAAAATAGCGCCATTCATTTAACGCATGTTTAGGCAAAGCATTTTTGAGTCTGCACACAGATGACGTCACACGACCAGTGACCGTAGAAGTGAGGCAACCTACTCTGTTTACTGATCTTGAGTTTCGGTTAGCAAAGCGGCTTTTTATTTTCCCTAATTATATATTAGACGTAAAAATGCGGAGACGTTTAAGAAATGACACATGATTTGCTTTTTTACATTTAATACATTATTTAGAAAAAGGCGACTTTTCAAATTACGCGCCGAGTCCCTGCATAATAAAGTATATTTAATGTGTCAACACTGTCAAGGAGCTTGCCAGCGGGGGTGCTGCTAGACGCGAGTCCTAAAATATAGTACGATATCCCGAAATCTAATACGAAATAATTTATTGTTATAGATATAAATGGAGGTTATCATTCTTTACCAAAAAATTTATTTCACGGTTTTTAAATCAGGTATAAGGACTTCTAAAAAAATTAATTGTTGCTTAAGGGGATTCGGTTGTTATTGTCTTTTCTTAACTATTTATCCATTACATTTTATTAAAAATTAAGTATATATAAATTACGTCAATAAGACTATAAAAAAAAAAAAGAAATAATTAAATAAATAAATTTTAAAAGAACTTTAAATATAACTATAAAATATCCTTTATTCATGCTCCTTTACAAATGCCACATTTGCAAAATAAGTTTATTTGGGAAAACAGCGTTTTAGTCCGGTACTAAAAATACAGCAAACATTAATTAAAACACCCACGGTACGTTAGTATTAGGCCTTAGATTTTGTGTCCTGTCCCAAGATAAAAAGTGGATATCCGCGTCTCAAATGGCGGACAGTGGGAAATATAGAAAAGATTCAGCCACGCGTAAATTTTATTGCATAGTGGTAATTATTTTCTTATTTACCTTTAGTAAAATTATATTTTATATTCCTGATAAAATATTGCTATATTTACTCCACGAGCCATCTCAATTTGGGTAGTTTCATATATTGACTCTCAAAAGCAAATCCTCGTTGCAATACTTGGTAAAGTAGGTGACTAAAAGTGGGGAAATATAAGAAATGATGTACTTGAGGTTAATTAAATTGAAAGAAATTAATAGTACAGTAAACGAAGGTGTGAACCTGAAGATCAGGTTGAGCTGTCAAATTTTTTTTTTTTAAATTTGCAGGTATAATGTATACAATAACCTCTGAAAATATCATATAAAAAATGTCCGCAAGGGCCTGAAAATGGCCCTCAAGAGCCCGGAAATCCGTTTGTTCAACTAATTTGATCGATATCTCCCGAAATATGACACTTACGCAATTCGTGTTTTGGGCGAAAATGAAGAGCAGTTTATTAGCTGCAAAAATGATTTCTATCACTTTTGTCAAAAATTTGATAGTTTTTGCAATAATCGGCCATAAATGCGCCGACTATTTTTTGCACCTGCCCCGTATCTCGAAAGATGCTTTAAGCTGCTTAGGCTTCCAAACGGACGGACTTATTTTTAAATAACTCACGTAAAAATGCATATTTTTGCATGATTCAAAATTTACATGAAAGAAGGAACGTGTAGCAATAATATCTTGTTACTGTTTCCTTTTTTTGTTTTTTTAGAATATTAAAAACTCGAGCCAAAGTTAGTTTTAGCTCGATATTTTTACCCTCCTATCAATCTGTTCATATTTTTTTTTTGTAAAAAGTAATTTTACCGAATTCTTTTGGATTATGGAGCTTTGAAAGGTGTTAAATACATTCCGCAAAATTCAATAAATATATTTGTGTATTTTTATAAACAACGTGTTTTTCTTAGGGCGGTTTTTTTGAATTTCCGGAGTTTTCGAAAATGCTCAGGTCTATCGGGAATTAATAAATATTCAAGGACCATAAACAATCTTTGTAAATAGGATTGTAGATTTTGAATGCATACATTTATTAATTAAAAAGATGAAAAAAGTGTAGAAAACATTCGTCTTACTTTTTATTTTAGTTTTCAGACAAAAACGGGGCAAAATTTAAGTTCTTCCAGATTCCTTTTTTGGAGCACAAGGTAAATTTTCATTTTTGTTATCCCAAGTTTAATAAAGATCATTTATTTACTGTAGGAAAGTCTTATTTTTGTTGCCTTTTATTTTTGTGGCAGAAATATGAAAGTCAAAGTAAATTCTGGTACTATGGAATGTTTTATTTATAACGAAGATCTGAGTGTAGACGTTGTGATGGTAACACGTGGATAAGCAACTTTAATAGATGTAAGCAAGATGAGAAAGGACAACCACCATGTGTTTCTACATAAGCAATCCTCTCTGGAAATGCATAGGAAGTGTAGGCTGAAGTACTCCCCACAGAATAATGGCAAGCTAAACTATCCAAACAGTCACTTTGTTAAAGACTCGACAAAAAGATTTGACCTTCTCCAAAGCCCGAAGAGAAAAAAAGAACAAGCCAACAAAGCCTGATCTATGATTTTTGTTCCAATTGTCTGTTCTGTAAACTACCAGCTAATATAAATGATATTAATAAAATGATAAATAAATGATCTTTATGTAACTTTGGATAACAAAAATAAACCCTTACCTTGTGCTCCAAAAAAGAAAACTGGAAAAAATTAAATATTGCCACGTTTTTCTCTAAAGACGTTTTTTCTGAAAACAAAAATAAAGAGTAAGGCAAGTACTTAATGTAAATATATATTGATAAAAAGGTCAAAATGTGGTCTTTAATACAATTGTAAAGGTCAAAAAATTTGAGCACGAAGAGAAAGAAATCATCAACAAAAAAAAAATGTCGAGTGTTTATTGGGACAAGAATTTTTCCTCGATTTTCCGGAAAACTAAAAAAATGGGAAAAAAAGAAGACCGCTATCGAGAAGACAATCCAAGGTTTTGAATGATGTGCATTGTTAGCGGATATGGTCCTTGAATATATATTAATTAGCAATAAACCCGAGAATTTTTAAAAACTGCGGAAATCTAAAAGAACCGCCCTAAGAGATACACGTTGTTTATAAAAATACACAAGAAATATTTATTAAGTCTTTCGGAATGAATGTACAACACCTTCCAAAGCCCCATTATCCAAAAGGATTCGGTAAAATAACTTTTTATAAAAAAAATATGAACAGATTGATAGGAGGGTCAAAATATCGAGCAAAAACTAAATTTGGCTCGAGTTTTTAATATTCTAAAGAAACAAAAAAAGGAAACAGTAACAAGATATTATTGCTACACGTTCCTTCTTTCATGTAAACTTTAAATCCTGCAAAAATATGCATTTTGACATGAGTTATTTAAAAATTAGTCCTTCCGTTTGGAAGTGTAAGTAGCTTAAAGCACCTTTCGAGATACGGGTCAGGTGAAAAAAATACTCGGCGCATTTATGGCCGATTATTGCAAAAAGTATCAAATTTTTGACAAAAGTGATAGGAATCATTTTTGTAGTTAATAAACTGCTCTTCATTTTCGTCCAAACACGGATTGCGTAAGTGTCATATTTTGGGAGATATCAACCAAATTAGTTGAAAAAAACGGATTTCCGGGCTCTTGAGGGCCATTTTCAGGTCCTTGCAGACATTTTTTTATATATGATATTTTCAGAGGTTATTGTATACATTAATACCTGCAAATTAAAAAAATGTGACGGCCCAACCTGATCTTCAGGTTTGAGGTTTCTTCGGACTTCATTTACTGAACTATAAGTACGGAAATGCAAGATAATTGAAACCCGAAACGTAACCTCAAATTCATCGACCAAAACCTCCAACTGTCATACAGGCTTCTTCTTCAAAAACATAAATATTTTTTTCATAAAAACTGTATCATTCAGTATACATACTCTGATTCTGAAATCTTTGTTAAAACAAATGTGGGTAATTATCCATATCGGGAAAATCATTGTTCTTCTTTTCAAACAATTTTAAAGTAAATTGAAGTCTAAATTTAAGTCTAATCAATTCTTTGAAAGCTGGATTTGCCGACATTGTTCTTGAGTTCGCCTGCGACGTACGGAGGTCGTCAATGTTAATAGTTAGACGTTGGCATGATTATTATTATACAAGGGCACTTTTATAGGAAACACTTGTTAAATAATTAACCTAAATAATCCTAAAGACATCGAAAAATTGAAACACAATTACTTGAACTAATAAAGCAATAACAAGAAACAGAACAGTGAGAAACATATTTTGCCATCCTAAAATTATAATTAAACAAGGTAAAATAATAGGTAATAAGCAATCCACGCATCTTGAATGCGATTCAAATCAGCGAAAGCACTTGCAAGAACTACGACCGGTTTAGCCGGCTGTCTGGTTGGAAAAGGGCAGAAGGAAAATTTGCGGCGTGCGCTCAAGTGATTGGACTTATTAGAATATCATACGACGATGTCGAGAGGTTCAACGATTGGTGCGCCACGCCGATGCGCTTTTCACTGACATTTAAAGAATGGGCTGCGATATAAATATCGTGGTATATCTTAATTATAGATAAGGAAAGGGGTCTATACCATACTCTACGTGCCAGTCGGTCGGCAAGGTACATTCCCATCCCAGCCGATCAATCAGCACGTGGGAGTGAGATATGAAGGTTATACCCCTATTTTTCTTTCTCTCTCGCACGCTTGTAAGAAAGGTCAAACGACAAGGCTGCCTCTAGCAGGTACATGCTCGAAGGTAAAACATAAAAATAACAAGGCAAAAACAACAATACACATGTTTATTAACATAGGTGTCAATTATTATTTTTGTATGTATTTGTGTATTGCTTAAACCATTAAAAGCGGGTCAATTACTATTTGTCACGCTACCTCGATCAAAGGGGGAAAATTTCTGTTATAAATAGGCCACTTTAATAGTTACTCGCAAGCATTTTAAATAAAGTACTGTTTAAAAACAGTTTAATTCTTTTTTTGCTTTCTCAATAAAATTGCTTTATGTACGACCGACTTGAAAAATTCAATTTTGAGTTTATCAATTAGGATAATTAACTATTTTGCAAAATTGTGTTTGTTAAAATTTATATATTATATATATATATATATATATATATATATATATATATATATATATATATATATATATATATATATATATATATATATATATAATATATATATATATATAATGATATATATATATATATATATTATATATATATATATATATATATATATATATATATACTATATATATATATATACACTTTCAGATAGCTATATCGTAAAACTGAAAAATAATTTTGATGAAATAATTTCTATGTATTAGGTAAGAAAAAGGTCAGAGCCGTTTTCCTACAATGGCACAAGTAAGCCTTTGCGCCTGACAAAATAACGCAAGCGCTGTACGTCAATATTTTAAAACAGTTGCGCGTCATGTGGCGTATCCGCCAAAATATGTTAATTATACCGAAGTAGTTTTAATGTTGGCAAATATTTTTACAATAAATTTTTATTCTAAACCTACAAGTAAGTGTTTTCTCTTCTAAACTCTGTCGGTAGACACTCTGTGCATGTTTATTTGGTACTAACTAATAAATATTTACCTGTGATAAATAACCCTTGCTTTCAAAATTTAATTTTGTACCACAATCATACACCTTGGTTTATCCTGTATCCTTATAATAGTAGTTACAGAAAAAGTCCTTGTTAAATAGAACAATAAAGAAGCTGACAGTGGTAGTGATATGAGCGATCTGTGGAAAAACTATAATATTGAATCAGAACAGGATGCAAATTCGGAATGTCGACAAGGCCGTTTGTGTGATGTTTAATAAACAAATTATTTGACGCGAGAATTTTGCATTGGCGATACTTTTACCTAAATTAGTCATTTTAACCAGAAATAAGTAGGATGTCTAATTATTTCCTTCTCTCCGACATAGAAGAGACGATGCAAATGGCAGTCTTTTCGCTGTTACCGTCAAAATGAAAAGAAAAATACGAACAAGTGTACCAAAAATTTGTCGTTTGGTGTTCCGAACACAGAATAGTATATTTCAAAAAAAGTTTTCCTGGCTTATTTTGAAACGATGTCGATAAAAAAACAGTTGCTCCAGCCTATGGGCTTTTTACCCAATGCTCAGAGCAGTTATTGCTACAAAGAACAATTTGGATATAAGCAAATTCGCACAGTTACAAGCACTCCTATATTGAAAAAGCGAAGGATATAAGCCAAAGAAACGCAAGACATTGTCAAAAGGAGAAGGATGATGGGAAATTTTTGCTTATTAAGGTAAGAATCTAGAGTTTTTGTACTTTCAAAAAATATCTGGAAAAAAAGACGAGTTTAAAGTTGTAGTGACTTTTAGCGTACTATTCTTAAGTTTATTTTCCTTTGTTACAGAAAACAAGAAATGGCCCAATTATTATGAGAAAACCTCAAAGATGAAGAAAAGGTTTTTCATATTGAAATTCCAAATACAAAACAAAAATTTCCAGAGAACTTTTCCAGAGATCTGGATAATTTTAAGGAGTTGACATGGTTTAGATTATCCGAAAATACAAATCGCTACGTCCAACACTTACGGATGACTTAAGATTTTTTGTAGGTTACAGAAAAGGCATTTGCATACGGCAGCCCCTTGGTATCAATACGTTTGGCAGCATACCGAAAGCTATACCTACCTTTTTAAATTTGCCACACCGAACACTGTTTCCGTCGTTCATTCACATCCCTGGTGGCAGATTCTGGAGCAGACCTATTGACTGTCAAACACCATGGTGGATGGAAAAGCAACAGCGTGGCTGAAGGTTATATTGATACCTCTAAAGAGAACAAAAAAAAGTGGCGAGAAGAATTTTGGGTGCGGAACCTTAATCTGCTACAGTTCCTGTACCTCGCCCCCTGCTGCAGCAGCTAATGTCGATTCCCGAGGCATCAACCCAACAAGTTTACGATTCAGAATATGCCTAAGGTTGCCTCTGGTGTAAATTTTACTTTCAATATTTATAATAAGTAATTTTAAAATATCTATTGTATTGTATAATAATAATAATATAAAAAAATATTAGAAAATATGTCTAAAAATACTGGTTTTGTCAAAATGGGTTATGTACTAAGCATTTACCGCACTAGTGCGGTAATTAACACGCCATGGTTCATTACCGTACTAGACTTATTATGCAACGCTAATATGCTAAAATGAGTTACATAATAATCACTTATCATGCAGGTCGCAGATAAAGTTTATTATATTAGTCATATTGTTGATTACATATTATATTATATTAGTCATATTGTTGATTACATATTATATATCTAACAGATGCAATTTTTAATAAATGTAAAATTTAACCATGTTTGCCTATACAGTGTGTCCCAAATTGGTGGGGAATGTATGGGGATCTTGGAAAACACGATAGATAGAAAATCGGTTAAATGGGGAAAGTTTTGGACAATTATGTTAGTAAGCTAATCCCGTTTACTAAATGGTTTTATTTATTCAGGTTTTTGATAAATTTTGAAACGTGTTTTTTTTATAAGTGAAAATTTTTCAAATCTGTATGAACTTCTTCAAAGCAACTTTTTTTGTACAATATGACCGAGTAGTCAATTTTTATTTTTTACGTTTCGGGTTTTTAGAATCATCATCAACTTTATTTTTTCATATGGACGCCATATTGGATTTTTACGCAGCCAAATAGTGTTTTTTATTCTGATTTCAACAATGTATAACATGTTATAATTTAAGAGTTTATAACCTCATTTATTTCAAAAAACAAATATTTTCTCAGTTAGCCTTGATTCCGGCGAACTTCATTTTTTTGTAAACAATAAAATATTAGTAATTGGCAAAATAGATAAGCTGAACAGATATTTTACAGAAATGGGTTTCGCGAACATAGCTATAACGTTAATACCGTGTTACAACAAAATGTAATGGCGCTTTTGAAAGTAAAGTTGAGAATCATATCAACTTACTTTTTAGATGGGCGCCATATTGGATTTTTTCGCAGCCAAATAGTGCTTATTATTCTTATTTCAACAATGTATAACATGTTATAGTTTAGGAGTTTATAACCTCATCCACTTCAAAAAACAAATATTTTCTCAGTTGGCCTTGATTCCGGCGAATGTCATCTAGCGTCATTATCAAGTTAGCTCGGGTACGTTTTTTAAAATTTTTAACTTTGTAAAATGGTTAATTATTTAAAGAAAAACTTGATATTTTGCAACGTTATTTCCAAAGCAATAGAAATGTTAATATAGCTGCGCAAACGTATTTCGACAGTTTTCCTGAAAGGCAGCATCCTAAACTAACATACTTTCGAAAACTGGTTACAAATTTGCTTAAATTTGAAAGTTTTAAAAAACCACGACCTAAGAAGTACGTTGAAGAAAATCGACAACGAGATGCTGCAGTTAACCAACATTTTAAAGAAAATCCAACATCTTTAGCCAGAGATGCTGATAGAGAATTTCACATACCTAAGTCGACCATTCATAGGGTAGTTAGGACTATTTAAAAAAATATCGTTTATATGTTGAGAAATATGGACAACATTGTAAATTTTAGGTCGTTACTGTATATCTTCATTTTAGTAGGAATATTAGTTTAGCCACTTTTCATTGTTTTTGTTTTCACTCGTTTAAATTAACTTGTTACGTGTAGTTTTGTTGTAACACGGTATTAACGTTATAGCTATGTTCGCGAACCCATTTCTGTAAAATATCTGTTCAGCTTATCTAGTTTGCCAAATACTAATATTTTATTGTTTACAAAAAAAATGACGTTCGCCGGAATCAAGGCCAACTAAGAAAATATTTCTTTTTTGAAATAAATGAGGTTATAAACTCTTAAATTATAAGATGTTGTACATTGTTGAAATCAGAATAAAAAACACTATTTGGCTGCGTAAAAATTCAATATGGCGTCCATATGAAAAATAAAGTTGATGATGATTCTAAAAACCCAAAACGTAGAAAATAAAAATTGACTACTCGGTCATATTCTACAAAAAAAGTTGCTTTGAAGAAGATTTTACAGATTTGAAAATTTTTCACTTATAAAAAAAATATGGCCGATTTTCGAAAATGCATGTTTCAGGTTTTTTAAATTTCTCAAAAACCTGAATAGATAAAACCATGTAGTAAACGGGATAAGCTTACTAACATAATTGTCCAAAACTTTCCCCATTTAACCGATTTTCTATCTATCGTGGTTTCCAAGATCCCCATACATTCCCCACCAATTTGGGACACACTGTATACTTTGTGCACCTATTTTATTATCCAAACATTACATTTTTGCGTTATTAAAAGTTTGCATAGCCAGACATATTTTATACAAAATATTGTTATGAATGAAAATGTATTAAATTTCTTTCCAAACCCAAAGGAAAATCCTTAAAACTTCTTTCATTTTTCCGTTTCAGCTTGCTACATGCAAATGAATATCCACTTATACGGGATATAGGATAAGTCGTCTCTGAAAATGTAAAAAGCCGTGATTTACTCCCATGTAGTTACTGAAATTTTCTTGGTTATTTTCCATGACGTATCCGAATTTTGGTTAATAAAAGAAACTAAAAATAAAATAGTACTTTAATGTTTTATACTATAAAACTTTTATTTCCTTTTAAAGTAAAGTCTATAAAAATTTAATTCCAGCAAAAACTGATCTTATCAAATAAGCTGATTTACATGTCTGATGAGAAAAAAGAAATATACCTATGTTCGGCTAGAATAGCCTTTTTTAGCCTTTTAATTAATTTTTCTGTCGTGTTTTTGTAATAAAGTCATTATTACTTATTTATTAATTTGCATACATATTAGAATGTATTATGTTGGGTAAATTGGAGAAGTACTTAGGCGCAAAATTAAGTTGTTTTTATTTCGTGTTTTTGAAGTTATGTCTCACGAAAAAGGTGTGATTGTGGTGTGTCAAATTAAATAAGAAATAATAGTAAAATAATCTAAAAACTACTTTAATATACACAATGTTTCATTTTCACTATACAGGGTGTCCCAGAATATGTGGGCAATCTCTCGGAATCTAATAAAAAACCTAAAAATATTATGACAAGTTCCCATAAACTTTTTTCCTATGACCCTTCCCTACGGAGATACAGGTACATAAGCGGACGTCCCTGAAATCGTTTTTGTTTAAATAACTTTAAAAATACTAGGGCTTTAAATTTTAATATTTTTTTAATAGGATGGTTACTAGATAAATCTTCTTAAAATGAACCCATTAAATCATATTTGGCTTATTTAGTTTGCCAGGGACGGACCAGCTTTGACACAATAAAAGCAATTTTTTTAACACCCTATATGATAAAGGCTCAACAATATTATTTTTGGATAGCTTTAACCTTAAACTAAAGAAAATGTCATCTTGATTGACCTCGATAAAATCAACTGTTTTCGAGAAATAAAATATCATGGTTGGTAATTTTTTTTACATTATACAGGGTGTTTTCTAATTGTACGTCAATATTTAAGGAGGCCATTTTTGGGTCCATTTTAAGAAGAAAACTTTATATGAAATCATACAAGGTGTTAAAAAAATTGCTATTATTGTATCAGAGCTAGTCCGTCCCTGGCAAACTAAATAAGCCAAATATGATTTAATGGGTTCATTTTAAGAAGATTTATCTAGTAACCATCATATTAAAAAAATGTTAAATTAAGCCTAGTATTTTTAAAGTTATTTAAACAAAAACAATTTCCAGGGGCGTCTGTTATGTACTAAGAAAAAAGTTTATGGGAACTTGTCATAATATTTTTAGGTTTCTATTAGATTCCGAGAGATTGCCCACATATTCTGGGACACCCTGTATATTTAGATATACATAAGCGTATTTGCAACATATAATGTTTTTTTAACAGACTTTAAAAAAAGGAGGTTATTGATAATTGATACGTATGTATGCAGGGGTGGATTTACGCAAAAGCTAAGTAGGCTGAAACCTAGAGCGGCAAATATTATGGGCGGCAAATTTACGATTACTTAAAAAAAATGTAATCGTAAGTTTTAATGACATAATTATCGATTTTGCTGAAAAAAAGGTCCGAAGAAAAATGTTACCATAGGGTTTTGCCTATAATTAAATATTACATAGTTCAAATAAGACTTATTTGTTTTACCATTTTAATTTATATTTTGTTTTTATATTATGACATTTGTTTGTTTTAAAGAATTGTTATTTCATTTTCTGTATGATTTACTTTTGTTAAATTTGTATATTGAACTTTTATAAGGATTACTAGTAAAGTTTACATTCTTTTTATGCAAAATTTTTCGTTCTGATATCCAAAAAATACATATTAGGGCGGCAAAAATATATTAGCCCATGAGCGGCAAAAAGTTTAATCCGGCCCTGTACGTAAGTATGTATGTATGTAATATTATTTAAACTGCAATATATTTACTTATTATGAGGAGCTATTAAGGCTTTTAAACCAATATACAAAATTTTATAGGTGCATGTACATATGTATATAAATTTTTATGTATGTTTGAATAATTTACGTTTGTACCTTTCTACGATTGTGTGTTTGTATGTTTGTTGTTCATCCATACCACAATTAAACCCCTACCCCCACCCGACGCTGTACTTGCCACTAAATGGAGTATATGGTAGTTATCGTTTCGCTGGCCATGGGAATATTTATTAACGATTTCACAACCGGTAAGATGAAAAAAGTCATATGGCAAGCTTTGGTATAGGGTGGAGATCATTTAGGTGGCCGTGTTACGAAATTCACGATCAAACTGTTTCACATCCCTAAAAAGTATAAGTATATAAGTACCCAAAGCTGTAAATAATTCTGTACAGTTTTCATTTGGGGCTCAATTCTTAGGTCTTCGCGGATGCTTCCGAGCGAGAGAAAGTTTATCACGATTCCGACGCGGGAACCCGCTGAAAATGGCCCCCCAAAGTCCCAAAAATGAGTTTCCCGCGAATATCTGCCAAAATATGCAAATTAGAGAATTTTTGTTCAGACAAAAATGAAGATCACCTCGAAATCTACAAAAAATGGTCCCTACCATTTTTTTGCAACACCAATATTTTTCGCAAAAACGGCCGTCGAAAAATCCATAAAAATCCACACTGGATAGATGTGGTAGTTTCTTACCGTGAGTCACTGGTGTGATGAATTTCCCTGATTTTTGAAAAATTATTGGACTTTATTAAAAAGAAAAAGTACATCTAGAAACTAGACACTCTAAGCTTTCAAATGATGTGCATTGAAAAGCATTTCAATAGATGATGAGTTTTTGATTCGCGTTTATTCTACAGATTTTCTAGAACTCCGGAAACGGCTAAAAAAATGCAGATTGGCAAAACAATTTTATCAAAACGCAAGAAAGATGGTGAAGAAAATTTTCTGGGACCATTGAACACTTGCTAAGGTCTCATTATAAAAAAGACATGTTAATACCAAACCATTTTTTTTAAATATCAATAAATTAATAAGATACTCCCAAAATATTGTGAAAAAAAACTTTCACCGCTTTTTTTAATATTCTAGAAAAATTAGAATGGACCCAAACTCATATGCAATGATAGGTACGGGTTTTCCCATTCCGATGAACTTTGAATGATTAAAAAAATGTACATTATTGCCCGAGTACTGGAGCAATACGTCCCCCCGCTTACAAGTGAATTCATGAAGATAGCGGCATTCTAGCGGTAGAGCGGCAGCTGAAATGAGGGGACTTTTGGGTCTCGTTATCTCGACAACTATCGATTTTTCGAAAAAAATTATAAGGACCATTTTTGTATACTACAAGGCGTTTTTTATTTTTTGATGTAACAAAAATTCTCCAATTCGCATATTTTGGCAGATATTAGCGCAAAACCCATTTTTCGGGCCTTAAGGGGCCATTTTCAGCCTTTTCCCACCTGTTAATGTTGATAAACTCTTTTTCGCTTGAAAGCATCCCCAAAGACCTAAGAACTGCGCCACAAGGGAAAACTATACAGATTTATTAACAGCTTTGTCCCTTCATTTACTGGACTATAAGTCACATGACATGATTTGATCAGTGGTAGGAAGGAGTGAGGGGTAGGAAGGGATTTGTTAAATGTTTGAGAAATGTCAGGCTTAAGTCTAGTAACTGTCTGGGTGCCTATAGGTTCGACTACAGTATTAAATGTTTCGGTAAGGTAATTGTCCAACAATCGGTCGAATGCATCCCTCTGACTTTTGAGGTTATTTTGGGGGGGTTGGAGGGGTTAACGGGTTTTGTGCCCATACAGACTTTTGATCAGCGTGTTGAGATCTATTAGTTTGCAAATTTTGAAAAAATTGACCGAAAGCCATTCTCCATAAGGATTGTGCGGGGTCCTTTATAAGGGTTATAAACGAAACGAGCTGACATTATATTGATTATAACTAAAAATGCTCCTTCAAAAAGCACAACAATTACTAAAAGAAGTTATAACTTTTTTAGTTATTGCAGGCAAGTTTGGGTAAGATTAAAATATACTTCATTTTAGACAATTAACTTTTCTTCTAGTACTTCGTGAGACCATCTCACTATTGGCCGTTTTTATTTTATTAGTTTTTTCTTACACATAAAAAAAAACTTAAAAAGTTAGACGTCTTTAAAAACTTTTAAAAACATGTTACCCCAAAGTTAATAGCGCAATTAATAATTAACGACTTCTGCGGCGCATTACTCGGTTCAAATTGTTTAATACACTACGTCTCTATTCACAGTATGGGTTTAATAAAAACTATGACAAATTTGTTTTGATTAACGATTATCATTAATAGGTCCATATTGTAGCTTACACACCCTAAATATCAATAAATTATAGCCTATTGAAAACAGCTGACCCCATACACGATATGACCTCATTTGCTTTTGTGGTCCGACCTTATTAAAAAGTTATTTAAGCCGAAAGCTGACCGTTATACCCTTAACAATGGACTCTATCATTACCGATCAGTGTGATTGGGGTTAAATTATACCTTTGTTTTTGGTGTGTGCATAGGCAATTTACTACTTAATTTGCTTTGGGAAATCTATCTCCCTATTTTTAAGAGACGGGGGCATATTAGCAAATTCTGTACAAAAAGTATTTAAAAACAGAATTTTATTTACAAGATATTCCCCCTCTACAAAATAATATATTTATTACAGTTGCTTCTAAAAAACTTTTATAAAACCACTCTGCAAATCGGTCCTCCTTATTAGTGATTTATTTAGGGAATTTTTTTATCGTTAAACCTTTTCCTTTTTATGTGAGGAGGCAGACAGACAGTCCGAAAAAATCAAGTTTTGGGGATAGGAAGCATATGTGCAGTACTCTGCAAAAACAAGACATTTTGGTCAATTCTTTTGAAAATTTTGAAGCAGTTGCAAATTAAATGAGAATGTATTCGTCAGTTAATCATTTGTCTTTATTTAAGTAGTCAATTGTAATTAGTTTAAGACAGGGTCTCCAAACTTTCCAGCCTTAGGGCCATACTGATTACTCCAGTAAGTTCCGAGGGCCAAAACCATATTATCATTGTTGCCGGTGGTAAGAAGTGAAATAGTCCACTGATGAAAAAAAAAGTCCGAAAAAGTACACAACGTTTAAAAAAGGCTGCAAATCGGACTAAAGTCCGCAAAACGGCAACACTGCATATTATTAATTTTCCTGTCATTATCTGTAATTTCTAGATTAGTCGTAGAGTACGAGCCATGAGGAGTAACGTGACACGACATCTGGTGGACACAAGCGGAAATAGGTAGTACCTTCTATCGCTAACAGATGGCGCTAATAGCACGTACAGAATAATCTCGTTGGTTCGAGAAAGTTCTGGTGTCTTCCACTCACTTCTAGATGGCAGTAATTGGAATATATAAGAAGGCTAGTGGCGCAACCACAAGTCAGTTCCTATGACACTGTTGTTAAATAAAATATTGCATACCTCCTTAAAACGTGTTTGTGCGTGTTTAAGTTTAAGACATCTTTATAACAGTATTTTGATTTGAATTGTTGCTTTTGTGTGTGAATTAGTAGTATGGAAAAGAAGCGAAAAATTGATAGTGAATGCAGAAAATTCAAAGATCAGTGGAACATTCAGTATTTCGTAATTGAGTCCAGTAACAAGGCGCTATGTTTGATTTGCAATGAAAGCATAGCCGTTCTCAAAGAATATAACATTAAACGTCATTATGAAACAAAACATTTTCAAAATTACTCAAAATATACAGGAAGTTTGCGGACAGAAAAATTCGAAGCTATGCAGCGCGGATTGAAATCGCAGCAATCTTCATTTACAAAACTCAAAACTGAACAAGAGGCTGCAACTCGTGCCAGCTTCGTGTGGCTCTTGAAATTGCAAAACGTGGAAAACCATTCACCGATGGAGAAATGATCAAAGAATGCATAATTGCAGTAGCCGAAGAAATGTGCCCTGAAAAGGTAAATTTATTAAAAACTGTCAGTATGTCAGCAAACACTGTGGCTCGAAGGGTAGAAAACATCGCTGAAAATATATCCTCTCAACTGTTCGACAAAAATGGACATTTTGAGTGGTTTTCTTTGGCCTTGGATGAGTCAACGGATGTGTCAGATACTGCTCAGGTGTTGATTTATATTCGAGGAGTAGATAAAAGCTATGAAGTGCACGAAGAACTTCTTGATATGTATAGTATTCATGGCACAACTACTGGTACAGATATTTTTAAAGGAGTTGAAATGGCCATTAATCAAAAGAACCTTCGATGGAAAAACTTGAAATGTATTACAACTGATGGAGGCAAAAACATGAGTGGGAAAGATAAAGGAGTAGTCGCTCTTGTGTCAAAGGCTGTAGAAAATGACGGTGGTTCAAAACCATTAGTCTTACATTGTATCATTCATCGACAGTCTTTGTGCGGAAAATGTTTTGATATGTCTGACGTTCTGAAACCAGTCATATCAACTGTTAATTTATCAGATCTTTTGAGCTGAATCACCGACAATTCCGACAATTTATTGAAGAGATTGAGAAACTGACTACCTTATCATACTGCCGTACGCTGGCTTAGTTGTGGGAAAGTCCTTCAGCGCTTTTTGAACTTCGAGCAGTGATCGAAATTTTTTGAATGAAAAGCATCGCCCTCTTACTGAATTACAAAACAACGCATGGCTGTGGAAGTTAGCATTCTATGTTGATTTGACAAAACATGTGAACGAACTGAATTTGGGATTGCAAGGAGAAAACCAGCATCTTCCTGATTTATACACTAATATCAAATCATTCCGGAAGAAATTGAGACTGTTTCAATCACAACTACGAAGTAAATGTTTTCACATTTTAAAACATGTGAAATATTCAGCCACACTACTGAGACTGAGTTTCCTATCGATTTTGCAATCGAAACTTTGAGTGCTTTGAAGATAAATTTTATACTCGTTTCTCGGACTTTGATGCCATTGCGAATCAAATTAAGATTTTTCAGAATCCTTTTGATACTGACATTGAAACCCTAGCCCCGGAACTTCAAATGGAAATGATTGATCTACAATGCAGTGATATAATTAAGAACAAATATCAAAACTCATCTTTGTTGGAATTTTATTAAGAGTCTTCCACTGACACAATTTGATAATTTGCATAAATTTGCTCGTGGTCTGTTTTCTGTTTTTGGTACTACTTATTTGTGTGAGAAAACCTTCTCCAAAATGAAGTACACAAAAAATGTTTACAGATCGAAATTAACTGATGAGCATCTTAAATCTCTTTTAATAATTGGTACAAGTAAAATTAGTCCACAACTACAAACTATTGTCAGTGGAAAATCTCAATTACATAAATCTCATTAGTATTTCATATGTCATTATGTTTGTTATAAGTTATGTGATTATTTAAAATGTATAAAATGTTAGTTGGATTCATTTCAATAATTTGTTAGTTATTATATACTGAAGTTAAATTTTCTGCATATTATACATGTCTTTACTCATTACAATTCTGTGTTTCTTTATCCAACTTATCACAAAAACAATAACAATAAGCCAACAAGAATGTTATGAGTTAGCGGAGTTAGCCCATGACCATATCAATGTAGATGTCACATTAATAATTATTCAACATAAAATTAGAATACTTCAGTAAACTAAATTTAATTTGCTATAAAAATTATTTGTGCTCTAAAAGGAGTTTTCAAGTATGCTAGCTCTCCGCGGGCCGGATGTGGCCCTCGGGCCGTAGTTTGGAGACCCCTGGTTTAAGAGATTGCCAAAAACCTAAAAAAATACATTTTTGGGATTACTAACAATTTATTTTTAAAATGCAAAATTAGTTTTATTGGAGAATATCCTATTTATCCTCACATTCACGTTTGCTAGAAATATCAAAACATCTACTGTTAACTTTATATTTTTTTAAATATTACACTACAATAAAATAGCAGAACAGAAATGTATTAGAAAAAACAACACTAAATAACGAAGTCATTGTTATATACATTTTCAAAACATTTTTTTTTTGGACAGCGGAACATAAATTTGTAAAACCAGAGTCCTGCGAAAAGAAAGACAAATGAACAATTTTAGAGAAATCAAGTTTCTGACCAATATTTTCCGAGTATAAACTAGTAGAGTATTTCCATTAAAAGAGAGTCTTTAGATAAGAAAACCTAAAGAATAAAATAATAATAAATAAGTTTACTTCGCCAAAACTTAATACAATTTTTATATAAACATTTACAAGAAACATTTTTAGCGCAGAAGCAACATTTGTTGCTTGTTAGCGCTGTTTGTAATGGCCGGGTAGTGTCACTATTTAGGTAAAAAGCAATTTTTTTAGTTTATATTTAAATAATTTTAAATACATCATTTCTTTTGGGTTATTTGGCAATAAATTACAAAATTTTGGAGCTAAGAAATGTATAGATTTATGCCCAATTTCCTTTTTGCTAATCGGAACCACCATACTTTTTTTATATGCCTAGTGTTTATTTCATGAGTAACACATTTTAGTATAATTGTGTATGATTTATATATATATATATATATATATATATATATATATATATATATATATATATATATATATCTATATATATATATATATATATATATATATATATATATATATATATATATATATATATATATATATATATATATATATATATATATATATATATATATATATATATATATATATATATATATATATATATATATATATATATATATATATATATATATATATATATATATATATATATATATATATATATATATATATATATATATATATATATATATATATATATATATATACAAAACTGGTTGACAAGGAAAAATAAAGAACACAAAGAACTTTTGTAAGGTAGACAGAAAACGCAAACGGCATTTTTTAACGAGGATAAATTTATGTAAAATATATATATTTTTTTATTTATTTCTTAAACTTCTCTACTTACAATAAGAAATTCTTTATTTTAAAAAATATTTTTTTTTCTATAGAAACCAAAAATAAAAAGTCCCATTTAACTTTACTATTTTGTTCCAAAAACTTTGAGTCTGACCTTTGACACCATATACTGCAGTAGCATCTCTATAGTTTCTCCAAAGTAGAAGCTCGTAAATCTGAAATTAATTCCTTCGTCGTAGTTTATGATAAACTACCTAAAATACGTCGAGATGGTTTTCTTGACGTCATAAAATTATTGTTTTTGTTGTGTGTATCCTGGAACTTCAGCGAAGTTTATATTCGTATAAGACAAATTTATCCCTGTAATCAAGAAAGGAAGTTTTTCTCATAAAAAGTATTTAGCTAAATGAGTTCTAGTCCAATCATTGTAACAAAAAAAGGTTATTTTTGTGATTAATGTTAATAGTTATCTGACTGCGCGAAATAACCTGTGGATTACTAAAATGAAAAACCCAAGCAATTTTTTTTTCAGGTAATTTTTTTAAGCAAGGCTTTTTTTTTTTTTTTTTTAATATAACAAAAAGTGCTGGCTAGATCACTTTACTCATAAAAGACCGTTTGTAGGAATTCAAAACCTACTAAATGGTTTTTGAAAAATCCCAATCCGACCATTTTTTACCGAGAAAAGCCGGAAAAACGCTTAAAACAGATATTTTCCCAAAAATTCGTATCTCCGTTAATTTTCAATAATAAAGGCTGATTTTTTGGGAAATGATAGTCAATAACATATACTTTGAGCTGCCGAAAGATAAAAATTTTCGCATTAATACTTTTTATTCAATCGCACTATAAACAAAATAGGCCCTTATCTTGCGAGTGCCGTAAATATTAGGCACACGGTCCGATTTGAATTTTTAAAATGGCTTTTTAAAGTTGAGATTAAAGCTACAAATTGTATATCTCACATTTTCATATAAGTTTAGGGAACATTGTTAAAAATGCTTGTGAACTTATAGCGCGTCGAGCGAAAATTCGCGACCGAGACGTATCGACCGTGGAGGGGGACCCAGCAGCGAATACGCAGCCCGTCTCTCGCTTCTCCTTCGCTGCTGGGTGCCCCCTCCACGGTCGACTCAGTACGTCTCGGTCGCGAATTTTTGCTCGACGCTAGGTTCACAAGCATTTTCAACAATGTTTCCCAAACTTATATGAAAATGTGAGATATACAGTTTATAGCATATAATCTCAACTTTAAAAAGCCTTTTTAAAAATTTAAATCGAACCATTTGCCTAATATTCACGGCACTTGCAAGATAAGGGCATAATTTTTTTATAGTGCGATGGAATAAAAACTATTAATGCGATAATTTTCAACTTTTGGCAGCTCAAAGTATATGTTATTAACTTTCATTTTCCAAAAAATCAGCCTTAATATTAAAAATTAACGAAGATACGAATATTTGAAAAAAGGTCTGTTTTAAGCGTTTTTCCGAATTTTCTCAGTGAAAAATGGCCGGATCGAGATTTTCAAAAACTATTTTGTAGGTTTTGAATTCTCTACAAACGGTCTTTTATAAGTAAAGTGATATAGCCAGTACTTTTTGTTATATAAAAAATACAAAAAGGCCCTTTTTTAATAATGATTGTTTAAAAAAATTACCTGAAAAAAAATTGGTTGGATTTTTAATTTTGGTAATCTACAGGTTATTCCGAAGTCATGCCGCAGTCAGATATCTGTTAACATTAATAACAAAAAAAATCTATGATGATTGGACTATTCAGTAGATTAACTTTTTCGCTATTTTAGCACATCTTTTGTACTGTAATCAAAAAATTGCGGTTTTTACTTTCCTTGCTTTTGGGAAAGTAATGACGATTTTTGTAATTTACTTTTTGTGGTTTTTAAAACTTTTTAGGTGATCTACAAGTTCGAAAGGGTTAATCAACTTTGTGCGTACTTTGGGACCTGGACAGAAGCGGTTTCGTCTGGCGAGTCACCCAAACAATGTTTATTTTTATATAAATTTAATATTCACAAGCGTATTCTAAATTTCGTTTTACTTAGATCGTTTGCAACAACATGTATTTTAATTAATTTATTTTTTTTAAAGCTTGCTCAACATCATTTAAATGATAAATATATTTAACTTTTCTAAAAAAAAATTGTTTTTATTTTTGACAAAAAAAAACATTTAATAAGGCAGTCCATCTCAGCAATTTAATGTTAAAAAGTATTTAAAGATATAATTTAAAAGTTTTATTTCCTAAAATAATAAAGTTGTTATGGATTTTTGCAGATGTTAAGTCTGCTACTTTTTAAAATTGTATAAAATAAAAAATAAAGCTAACAGAAAGTTTATCCCATTGGAACATATTTATCAGTATTTGCAATCAGGCTTAATTAGCTAATGAATTATAGTAATTATTAAATTAAATGTAATAATATTATACTTTACGCCTATAAAATTATATGAATTAATTTTAAATATATATTTATATATTTTTTAAATTATTTCTTAAAATTTTATATTATTGAAAAAAAATATTAATGAGATTTTGGTTTTGTTTTTTTTTTTAATTATAAGTCGTTTATTTTATTCATTTAGATTTTAAACCACCTAAAATTTGCTGAAAAAAACCAAAAATAAAATAATTTAAAATTTTAATTTTTTTCCAGGGGTATACCTTGAAAAATACATAGTTTATGTCATATAAAGTTTCGCGTATCTTTTATAGTTTCTGAGATATTGACGTTTTAAATAAAAAAATCGGTAATACCTGAAATAACGCCTTTTCTCGTTTTTTGTTTGACCTCCAATTTTGTCTTTAGAGTGGTGTTCAGCGGAATAAAATACGCCGGAAATTCTTGGTCCGACACCCAGCACCACCGCTTTTTTGTGAACCTGTGTTATTTACATTTTAAGCAAAAAAAATTAATATACAAATTTTAAACATTCCGTAGAAACCAAATGTTACTTTAAATAAACTTTGTTTGTATAGCCAGCTGATTTGCTTGACCTGAAAACAAATTTGTATGAGAGTAATTTTACCATCAGCCCACCACACGAATTGTTACTGGAACTTGTCAAGGATCAGTTAACAAGGCTTTGGCCTGAACAAAATTTTGATATCGTATACTGTGGGTAACATTATATTGTATAAACTCAGCTGTTTTTGGCAGGCTATTTAAAATAATGTTTATGCAGTAGGGCATTATCACCAGAGATTATTAACTAACTGTTTCTGTTGTATTTAGGGTTATAAGTAACCCTCTGGAGTTTTATTACAAATTGTTATATAGGGTGATTCCTTCGTTTCCAAGATATTTTACTATTAAGTTTTGCCAAAAAAAAAAATTAATCCCATTGTGGGTGTTGCTAATCTTAGTTGGCGCTTTTAAACTATTACGTTATATGAAATCAAGTTTAACCTTTGTCAAAAGTTAGACACTTGTCAATCTGTTATTGAAAAAATCACAAGAAAATTGATTTCACTAACAAAATATACGGTGATATTGTTCATGTGTATGGGTATAACATAATAATTATTAATCATGTGCACCAAAGTGTCTAACTTTTGACAACGGTCAAATTTGATTTCATATGACGTAATAGTTTGAAAGCGCCAACTAAGATTAGCGACACCCCCAATGTGATTAATTTTTTTTGGTCAAAACTTCATGGTGAAATATCTTGGAAACGAAGGAAAATTTGCAAAAAAAGTATTCTTGGTTTTCGATTAAAAATAAAAAAATTAATTCGGGTCTTCATTTTTCGCCTCTACTTACCAATCACCCTGTATATCAGGTTGTTATGTATCAGATAATTTTAATAATAAAATTCTTTTTGTAACGATTATTAGAGCTGGGCAATAAAAGCAATAAACCTCTAAACTTAAATCATAATAGCCGACGGCGGAGTGTTCCATACCTTCGAACAAAATAAAAGCACTTCTAGCACGTATATCATACTCTATTTTTTCTACAAACACCATTAAAAGTTCAAATTAATGATTGTATTATCGTCGATATTATTATTATTTTTAAAATCTCATTTTATCTAATTTATTTACGAAATCAGTTACTAAGGAAAAAAAATCGAATTTGTTAATTTGTATTTGTTGACAAGTAACGTCAAATAATCGCGAATTCTTGTTTGTGAATTTCTTTCGGTGGAAATCGAAGAAGCTACCAATAAAGCTACTTTTGAATTATTGCCTAGTAAGTCAAAGCAAAAATAAAAATTTACATACGATCGTTTCTTAAAATGTTAGTGGCACGAATGCCAGTAAAAAAGTGCTTTTTGCGTACTTTGAAGAAAAGTCCAAAATATGAAAATCGTCTACGCGTTGGTCAAATTACTCCATGTTTAAGGCGATGATGAACCTAAGTAATCAGGACATAGGCAGATATTACAAGCTAGTTGCCTTTTTAAAGCAAAATGCTAAAGCATATCGACCGAAAAAATCTAACATATTTCTCGCAAAAGCGTTAGATGAAATATATCTTAGGCAAAAAGTAGTCTCAATTTTCGGTGTATTTGGAGCCTGTCGTCGAGAAAAACTGTGTAATTTGACATTAAATAACATCGCGTATTAGGGAACTTCACTAATTGTGCATATACCAGACACAAAAACTAATGTGCAACGAACCTTTGTAATTAATGGTACCTTGTATATGAACTATTATAAAAAGTACATAGACCTTCGTCCAGTGAATTTTATTCAATCAAGAGCTTTTGTAAGATCCTTAAAGAATAAATGTGCCAAAACTTCAGTTGAAATCAACACATTTGGTAAAATTTCTGCCCAAATCGCTAAATTTCTAAATTTGCCTGATTCCCATCTCTACACTGAACATTGCTCCCAACGTTCCTCAGCTAGTTTGTTGTCGGACTTTGGTGCTAATCTTACTACAATTATGAGACACGGTGGATGAAAATCCAGTACAGTAGCAGAGGGTCATATAGAAGACTCGCTACAAGAAAAAAAGAAAAAATTGCTGATCAAATTTGATCCAAAACTTTGGTGAATAATATTGTTTCCTGCCCGGGTACATGTCTTACCAAAGTAAACTGTGTAACAACCATCAATGAGATTTGACATGGAGTTTCTTATTCTTATTGTATTTTCAGTGATTGAACTTTTAATTGAATAAATAGTTTATTTTAATCTAAGTATTACGTTTCTGTAATTTCCTATGTATGTTAAAAGTAAATCACTTTGAGCACAAGTGCTAAAAGTAATTACTTTTAACACCACTGTCATAAAATGATATTTTAGACACTGACAGCATGCATTAAAAAATAAACTTTTACTGACGTTTGAAGAAAAACAAAGTTAAGCATAAACAAAGTTAGAATGTGAATGGGTTTGTCAAAAGAATATAATATTTTGTAATTAGATAATGTACGACTTTTGGGTCAAATGTGGTACATTTTAGTACTGTTTTCCTAAAATACGCGTTGGGGATCCTTATTTATTTATTTTTTATTTTCATATATTTTTTTACTATCCTTGTTTTAAAAGAAAATTGGCAACTAAGCAGGATAAAAAACGGGCAAAGTAGGCGCATTTAACCTTGCTCAACGGGCTAGTTAGGTAATCAAAAGTGTTAAGTGCGCCCAGTCATTTATTTTATTTATGTTAAACATCAACTGAAACTATCCAGAAATACATTTAGGCCCACTTTCACAATATTACCCTGGCAACACCAAGTATGTTTTGGTATTTTGTCGTTAATGATAAAAACATATAAAAGTGGGTCTTAGTACTGTCTTGATATCAGTAAAACGTATTTAAAGTATCGGATTTTCAAGTACGTAGTCTTCTACATTGTTTGTCTATTTTGGACCACCTTTAAGGGCTATCATAAAATGTAGTGCCATAAAAGAAAGTCTGTTACGATGAATTTTAAAAATTTAAAATTTAAAGGAAAAAAACAGAGCTTTGCAGGAATGCAGGTTTAATGGTCTAGATACTCTGGGGATAAAGCAGGAGGTAAAATAGGAAGGTTGGGGCTATTCTAGATGAAGTGAGAGGATGATGCTGTTTACGGGGAGCTGCTGGAGAAGAAATTATATTGACTAATCCTTTAAAGGAGAAGCCCTAAAAATAATCACAAAAGAGGATTAATTGGCAGGTTCTGCACACCTCATCAGATAACTAGAAGAGGCAGCTTTCCTATACTAAGGCAATTTTTTTTTGTTAGAGGTATGAATGCAGCAGATAAATTTGAAAAGAGCATTTTCTAGCATACAGAGCATACATATTAGAGAGTAAGCAATAGTTTCTGACTTGGAAGAAGCTTTTTCAAAGTTGCTGTGGCTGTGGAAATAAGGGGTTATGCTAGTTAAGGTTATTCTGAAAAGTAACACGAACAAGATTAAATGACCTCTTGTTTTGCAAAACTTGACCGCTCATAGCTAAAGAATACGTAATGATAGATTTTTTCGGGACAGTGTCCTCAATTCCATATTATTAGAAGATGCGGTAAAAAGGATATTCATAATACCTCGTGTTTGTTTTACCAAGTAAACTTAGAGATTGGTTTTGGAAAATATGATAAAGTAAAGGTACTTTTATTAGCAATAATCAAATTAATTGTGAAAGAGAAAGGATTGGTGATTGGTGAGCTCTGAAGAGCACTTATTTGGTAAAGCTAGAGGAGTAGCCAATTACAATAGGAAAAATATGTCCAATAAAAACAAATTTGAAGAGCTACAAATAAAGTTTAGGTAAAAGGCAGTAGTCTATATAATATTCACGAACTGGATGTCCAGTTCGTGAAGTGGAACCAGATAGTGTAATAATATTTAATTTTTCTATATGGATATTTTTTATGTCCAGTTCATGGAATGGATATATAATTTTTCCACTGACAATTAGAAAAGCGAAGCTATTTTACACCATCTGGACACAAAACATCATCCAGTTCCTCTACTGTATATTTGGCATTTGTTCATTTGGTGAAACAATCAGTCGTCGGTGTTTTGAATGGCATGAACAATATATTAAACTACTAAAGCAAAAATGTTTAATATCAAAGATAATTTTTATACGCTTCTTGATTAACGGTACACGGAAAAACTAACCACAACTAACAACAACTAACCACAACTAACCAAAAATGTTTGGTCATTGCATTGTATTACAGTAAATAGATAAATGCCGAAATATACAGTAAGGGAACGGAATGATTTTTGTGTCCAGATGCTGTAATACCGTTTAGTTTCACCAAGTGGAAAAATGGTATATTTATTTCATGAACTGGACAAAAATATTGTCCAGATGGTGAAATAAAATATCATAACACTTTCTGGTTCCACTTCAGGAACTGGACATTCAGTTTATGAAATGGACAATTACGCCATGTCAGTGCGACATATACATAAAAATACTTATATAGCAACCAAATATCTGTAATATAAAAAGTAAAAATAAATCAATTGACGCAAGTAAAAAACAAAATTTGGTTCTAAGCTAGTCAAAATATGCTCCGTATTACAAGTACCCTTTAATGATGTCTATCATTTGCAAATTTTACTTCTTGATAATATTGTAAAAACCTTGCACAACTATTAGTACCAACTTAAAAAAACCCTTTATCTTTTAAATCCTAGAAAAGATATAATCAAATAATACAACATACTAAGACCATTGCTTAAAAATTGTAGCAACTAATTGAGTATTCTGTGACACCTTAAAACAAATTGTTTATTTAATTTTTTTATAATTTAATAAGAGTTTGAAATAACTTAAAATATACACATATTTTCAATTACTTCAGTATCTCTTAACGGGTTATCTTTCTTTCAGTAAATTGGTCCAATAATTCCTTACAGTCAGCTTTTAACTGAACAGCGTGGAATGTAATCTTAACCATTTATTTACTTAGGTAGGGTAAATTTTATGCATAGTTATGAAATTCTTCGAAGCTAAAAGCCATATTTTTCGTCAATAATTTGATAAAATCCATAATAGAAGATTCAATTGACAAATACAAATAATAGTCTATAAAAATAAATTATAAAAAAAAGTAAAAGAAAAGTGTTTATTTGATATGGGTTAAAAAATATTGAAATAAATATTTTTCTTATTTACCAATATACCCTTCTATATCGAGACACACGTCACTTGCAAAGTCTTACCCTTGAATAGAAAGCAAGTTCTGAAAAAAGAATAGGACTTTTGCACTAATAACTTACATGAAAGTGATATAAATATAGGTGTAAGTTTTTTCAATCAAATTAGCAACCGAAATAAAAGCAGGTGTAGTACAAGAAAGTTAGAATTTAGGTTTCCGGACCGTAAATATTATAAGGATGACCTTTTCCTTACCCGTAGGTCAGCAAAGACCCTTAAGGTCCTGTGCTATCAAATGCTTCCTTCTTATAAAAAAAAAAATAGATCGTTGCATTTTTACCTTAGCAGACTTTTATCAAAATTGTTACAACTTACTTGGGTGAAGCAGACGTTATAACAACGATACCAGCATAAGTAAATATTTGTACAAAATATTTTTTGGGTTACCCGCCTGGCTTTTCAGCAAAAACTAAGGTAATAAATTTATCATTTGAATTGTGTTAAGAGTACAACGCACTATTAAATCTTAAATAGCAAAAACAAAAAATTTTAATGTCAACGCAAATACAAAGAATGCAGTTTATAAATTTCCTTGTAAATGCAAATTTTATAAAACTAAAACTTCCAGACCATGAGTCAAATGAATAAAATAATATAAAAAATTTCCAAAAATCAAAAATATGTCAACATTCTTTTAATAATAATTACAGAAAAAAATAAAACGATTCCAGAATTTTATTAAAAAGGCAAAATTTAAGAAGGTGCTTTATATTAAAAAACAGGGATACAAGTGTAGCATTAATTAAGAAATTTAAATAATAGTTGGTTGCCTTTGCTCACTACTTTTTAAGGAATCCCCAACTAACCACCATTATTATTTTTAAAAATAATAAACACTTAAATTTTGGACTGCCATAATCTTTATTGGTAATGAGAAAGTTGCATATTTTTTTTTATTGCAAACCTATTTAAAATTCAGTAAATGCCCTTAAAAGTTGATATGTCCTTGTTAAATATTTTAAAACTAAGCGATTATTAAATAATTAATTATTTAAATTTTAAATATTACAAGGTCAACGAAACACTCTCTGATTGGTCAAGCCACGTGTGACTCAAGATTCGATAAACAAAGGGTGCCCACGCTTGGCCCAAGGCTGCTATTTAATCATTGGTTATTCCGTTTGTCTTTAACGGGTTGTGGCCAATTTATGTACCTAAAACGAGTTTTTTAATTATATATTAATATTAAACCTGATTTAGGTGTGACGATAGGGTTTAAAGTTTAAACGAGAGAACATGGATGTAACAGAGGATTTAAGAGGCCCGGAAATAAATACTATAAATGTTGTGTAGTGCCATTCTGTAGTTCCACAACAAAAAACCGGCCCCAACAAATTATTTTTTAACGTTCCAAAAGATGAAAAAATACGAAAGAAATGGTGTATAGAGATGAAGAGGATTTGAAGAAAAGTCCAGTTAGTGTAAAATCTACTTTACATATCTGCGAAGATCATTTTAATCTAAGTACCTAAAATTTAACTTGCCTCAAAAACAGACAACATTTCTCAAATATTAAATATCATTTTCTCGGTTTTTATTTAATAATTAGACATACAAAGTGGAAAAAAACTATTTTAATAAGATCCCTTCGGTAAGACAGATAAGGTATTATTTTACAAAATCTATGATTTAGGTTTTGAGGTTATCTTTTTACCAAAGTTTTTGACTTTTATTTTATAAAACAGCACTGCACTACGTATAGTATTATTACTTTAAAATAATGTTTAATTTTAAATACATACATTGTAGCTTTTACTCCTTTTAACTCAGCTCCCATGAAATTTGGGTTATTTCCCAAAAATGTAAACATTGATAATGCATTAATTTTTGGCAAGTTATCAGATTGCCCGTGGACAAATCCAGCTTCAGTAGAAGTCATAATAAATAAAGTCTAGTTTTAAAAAATTATACAGAACAATATTTTGTTAGCACAACAAGCAAATAAAAAACGGCACTTAAGAAACACGCCCAACTAACAAAATCATAAAAAAAATCACCTTGATGCCGCTTTAATGACAAGCAAAACAGAGAGGTGACAGAGAGTCGTTTTACCGATACCGGACGGACTTCACAGCAACATCCTTGTTTGCGAGCTGCGTTTTGGCGCGGAGAAAATTATTTTTAATTTCAACATTTTTTTATAGAACAACAGTAAGTTGAAAATTAGAAAAATATATGGCAATTGATACTTTATAGTTTCAGAAACTTTATAAGTAAAAATAAAAAAATGTGCAACTTCCTCATCAAAGTTTCGCTTAGTAATGCATCTTCAAAAACTGCTTTTAAAAGCTACGACTTATATACTATTCGTTGGTTACCGAAGCTTGACTGATTTTTCACGATTCAGCAATGTCTGCCAAAGATTCGGAATGTCGATACTAGGCTTGTTAAATACATTTAGGTTGTTTAAAATTATTATAGCTTTTTTAAATTATCTTTTCTTCCAGTGGGTTTCTTTATGAATAATTTTTGTTTCCGATCACCAGGTTTCGTAAGCTTTTTGTGTTCTTTAACTCTAATCTGGTTGGTCTTTTTGTTTCTCCACGGTATTCTCACCACATTTACAGGAAATTTTAACATATTTTATTTAAAAAAAAAAAGTTTTTACAAATAGTGCCATAGAAAAGGTTGTTTGGCTTTATTTGAAAACTCTAAAGATCGAGTAAATCCTTAAATTCGAACCTAATCGAATTTATCCGTTATCCATCATAATCACTTGGCATATCGTTTTATTATTTAAGTTTATTAAGTTTAAAATTACGTTTTATTTAGTACGTCATTTTACTTTCTTCAAAAAGTGCTTTTATCCAGATGTTTTTCTTCTATATTAATACTTGTTTTATAAAATGTTATGTAAATAAATGACAAACGAAGTATTAACAATATACTTATAACAATCAAAAGCTTTTCTAAACTGCTACATGGTTCCTTACTAATAATTTTCAGTAGTAAATTATAGCACATCAAATGTATGGTATGATACACAGGCGTTTTAAATATAAAAAATCGTATTTAAATTTAAAACAGATTTTATTAAATAATACATTTAATTGAAATATTATGTACTTCCAAACAAAATTGGGACATGAATTAAAAGTTGCCATTTACTGCAATGATTAAAGAATTATATCATTCAAAAATCATAGTAAAATCATTAGTAAATGTTATAGTTGCATTTTAGTTTGGCATACCTATCACTCAACAAAATTTAAACGCTAAGCAATCAGTAAACTAGATTTGGAAATGAAATACGAACAAAAAAACTTTGTTTACTCTCTGGCTACGCCAACAAATATGCGCAACATCATACCTCGTATTTGCTGTTCCATGGTAGTAAATAGCTTTGTTTGCAAGTCCGATTCTAAACCAATTTAAGAACTATTTGCATGTGTACACATGAACGTCAATTTTTAGCCATAGAAAGCTGTGAAAAAAAAAATGTTTGCGGTAAATAAAAAATTCGGAACTGATAAATAACTGGACATGCGTTTTTAAGCATTTCTAAACGGGTTCAGTTTAAGGAAGTTTAAAGGTATATGGAAGCCCAATGCTATGGCCTATTCGATAAAAATGTCCAGCCAACTATAGAAATTTAATATGTGTTGCCTACTTACACACTGATAAATTAGTGTATAGGTAAGCAACGTATTAGAGGAAAGGTGCCTAATATGAGATAGGTTCCTAATTTGAGATATCTGAATATCTTGAAGAACACGGTTTGCCATTTAGCGGTAATCACGGTAACAGTTAACCGTGGATGCAAACTTTACTGTATATAACAGATTTCTATGTTAGCAGTCCAACAACACCACGTGCAGTTTGTTTTGTGCTATTGTCAGTGAAGGAACTTTTTATAATGCTCTGTGTTTCGTGTGACTGTAACTCACAAGGTCAACTAATGGTTTTTTTAATTTACCCAGTCTACTATGCACATGTACGGCATTCTTTTAAGCTACATTTTTTTTTGTTAATTAATTTTTTTTATAAATAATATTTATGATTTTTTAAATAAAGGTTTGGGGTTCCCAGTATAAACACTTTAAGGGGTTCCAATATTAGGTATCCAATTAGAACCCTTATTTTTAGCCTCAAATTCCAATAGCTGTTGCTTCTTTAAAAATTTTTTTTTAATTAGATGAAGGGGAAAAAAAACGTAAACAATGGGACAAAAGAAGCCATGGTTAGGGCTGTTCAAGGAAAAAAAAAAGGAAATAGGATACCAAAAGGCCTCTCAAGTATTTCAAGTACCAAAAGGTAAACATTTTTTTTTTTAATCTCCCAAGGTAATTTGAGGTTTTGTTCTTTAGGAACTATTGAAAGATATGTGAAGGATTCAAGAAACGTGCATGAGTTAGTATCTACGAGTTTGGGCAGAAAGCCAGTTCTGACTTGTGAAATGGAAAAAAGCTGGCGGAATATTGTTTTAGAAAGGAAAAAAAAATTACTGGGGACTGAGAAGGGGGGATGTTAAACGTATGGCTTTTCAGTTAGCCATTCGAAACGGGCTTCGACATCCCTTTAGTGAAGAAAAAGGAAGTGGGGAAAAAAAAGTGGTTTGGGGAGGATTTTTGGCCAGACATCCTGAATTATCGATCCGTACCCCACAAGCAATATCTGCAGCAAGAAAAAAAAGGTTTTAATGCTGAAAGTGTCATAAAGTTTTTCAACATTTATGAAAAAGAAGGGGAGAAAATTAATTATTCGCCACACAGACTATTCAATGTTGACGAAACGGAAAAAAACAGTAGTTCAACACAAACAAAAAAAAATTTGGGGGGGGTTAAAAGGGAAAAAACAGATTTGTGCAATAACGTCCATGGAAAGGGAAAAAAATTAATTACAGTCGTCACCTCTATAATTTTGCTGCTGGAACATATTTCCCCCCCCTCATGATATTTCCGAAAAAAAATATGTCCGAACACTTGATGGAGGGTGCACCTCCTGGGTCCATTTGGGCTTGTCATCCATCTGGGGGATCCAAACGCATTTTTTTACAAAAGGTTTGTGCACTTCATTAACTTTACTAAGCCAACAGAAAGTGATCCTGTTTTATTAGTACTGGACGGCCACTATTCTCACACAAGGAATATTGAAATAATAGAAATAGCTAGGAAAAAAATTTGTATCAATTGGTTGCTTACCTCCCCCCCCTACTCATAAAAACAACCTCTTTTTCGTAGGCTTCATGGCACCTTTAAAAAATTTTTCACAGGAAATCGAAACCATTCTTAAAAAAACCCGGGGAAAACAGTGACAATAAGTAATATTGCTTCATTATTCGGAAAAAATTTTAACAGGACAGCTTCCCCGGATGTCTCAATAAATGCATTTGAAAAAAAAGGGTTTGTTTCCCCCAACAAGAACGTTTTTAAAAGAGGTTGATTTTATTGAAAACGAGGTAAATACTAGTATGGAACCCGAGGAAAAAAAAAAAAAAATAATGATGAAACTGACGCCCCCCAAATTTAGTTCCTCCCAGTAAGCCACTGGTAGTGTTTTCCCTAGATATTCAGCCAGTACCATCAACTTCGGGGACTACTAATAATTCCAGTAAAAAAAGGGAAAGTTCAGCAAGTCTTATTACGTCGACTCCATATAAAAAAAACTTTAGAACAAGCTATAGAAAAAAAAAAAAAAAAACAACTACTGCCCAAAAGAAAAAAAAAAAAACATGGAAAAGAAAAAAAAACTAAGAAAAAAAGGGCCAGTGTCAAGTAGCTCGGAGTCAAAGAATCGGAAATTGAATACAAAGATTCCAGCGAAGAAAATAACGATGACGCGGAGTGCCCTTTTTTTTGGACGATATTCAGAAGATACGCATGGGGAAAAATGGGCCCAGTGTACCATTTGCTTTCGCGGGCTGAAGATTTTTGGGGGGAAATTAGTGGCAATACATTTACTTGTCCAATTTTGGGGAAGGAAAAACAAAGGCAAAAAACGGCTTTTATTTGAATAAAGTTGTTTCTCATAATGTGTTATGTTAACTTTTACTTTGTGCTGTTGTAAAAATAACCTTTTTTTTTTAAAATATACTTAAATAAAAACACGTTTTTAATTGGTTCCTAATACGAGACAGTCTCATATTAAGAGCCACCACTGTCTCATATTAGGAGCCCCAAAAAAGAATGTAAAAAATGCATTTTTTTTAATTACCTTAAGATTATTAAAAATTTAATTTATATTTTCAATTACCGCTGAGTGAAATGTGTTATGACACCCCCCCGAGTGTATTTCAATATGCTTTTTTTAATAAAATAGAAAATACGGTCTACTATTTAAATAAACAAAAAATGTGTCTCATATTAGGCACCTTTCCTCTATACTTTTATCAAACCGTAGTACCGTTTTCTGTGCGACGGCGCGGCGAAAATGAAACCATATCCACTGTGTACTGTCATCGTCTTATCAACCCTTCCAAGCGAATTACATGTTTCGTTGTCATTTGCGCCGTAATAATTTCGATTGTTTTGCTTTCTGTTATTTTATTTTGTGGTTGCAGAAATTTTTTGGATTGATAAAAACCTTCTTATTTTAGTGATTAGCGTTTATTAAATTGTGACTATAATTTTGTGTTTATTGTTTGTTACTTATAATATCGTAACAAAATGACTAGAAGTTTATGGTTTTGTCTAGCAAATCCAAGGGTAACATACCCGGCATTTTTAACTTTAGGTAAGTATTTCTTATATTAAAATTAGGTGCTTCTTATGAGACGCAACTTTAGGTAACCGAATAAATAATAATACATCATTTATGAATTATAGAAAATAAAAATTTTATAGGCAATAGCAGTGAGAAACGTAAGGTAATCTTAATTGTCTTTTAGATGAATACCACAATGTTTGTGTATTTATGTGGATTATTAAAAATAGTTTAGGTTTACATTTAGGTACTCATATTTTATTTAATAATTTAGTACATCTTTTTTAAGGTTCAAAATTATCAATTACTGGGCAGACCGGGCAAATTTTAATATATACAGGTCCCACTAATTAAATGAAAAAAGAAGTACCATTTTATGTTAAAGTTCATTTTTGCTTCTTTTGTATTTTTTTA
>JAHBCN010008177.1:0-39950 GCA_019359885.1 Listronotus oregonensis
ACAAGCCTTACTTTAATAAACCCTTTTCAAAATAAAAACATATTGGATATTTTCCCCATTTGAACAACAAAAAATTTTGCGACAGTACCCCAATGTACACTGACGACTCCAGCCAAAAGGTTTTGGGAGCCCTGTTGCCAATTGTTTTTTAAAATTAACTGGGGGGAAAAAATTATTTTTTTTTTTGTAAATTAAACTTTTAAAAAATAAAGTTTTTTTTTGCAAATGAATCACTGATAAGCAAATTGGTTTTTAAAGGGTTTTTTAGAAATAATTGCTTAAAAAATTGGAACTTGATATCGTTTAGAAAAAATCTTCAAGTTTTACACATATGTCATAAAAATTTTTTTCCTTTTTTTGAGCCCCACTATCGCCCATTAAAATCTTTAGCATTATACTTTTTCCCCCCCGTATATTGAATATAAAAAAAACAACAACATTTTACTCCGGTCAATCAAACTTCAAAGGTACAAAATTTTTCATCAAGCTGAAATAGGTAAAATTGTTTAAAAAGAAAAAAAAAATAACATTTTTAAAAATTCCCCTTCCCGGGAAAAATTTTTTTTGAGGTCAAAAATAAAAAAAAAGGGTTTTTTTGCGGTTTTCTTCAAAACGGTAAAACTTACCGTAAAATTAAAAAAAAAAATTTTAGATCTTTAAAATAAAAAAAAAGTGCAATTAGCACTTTCCCCCCAAACCCCCAGTTGCTGCTCATCAACATCTTTTTTTGGGTATATTAAAAATTAAAGTGTGGGCGGTTATCACTAGACCCAAAAGGGTTGGGGTTAAAAGTTTGATAATACAAATTTGAATCAATTCAGACTTTCTTTTCCCCCGCTCCGGAAAAATGCTAAACACAATTTTTTTTAAATGTAAAAAAAAAGGGGGGGGAGTGCTTAATTTATTGCAAAAAAAAATTTACGGGTTTTTTTTTCTGGCATGCAGGAATTGTCGGGGGCCGGTGTGTTCTTGTTTTAATCCCCCCAAAAACAGATGATTCGTTTGATACATGATAGGGGGGATTTTTTGGGGAATTTTCGTGTCGTTTTTTTTTTTTTTTGAACCATAAACCAGTTTGGTTCCTTTTTGGGATGTCACCGGGCCAAAAAAAAGTATTTTAGCATTTTTTGGGCTCCCAAATTTTTAAATTAATAAAAAATTTATTTTTTTTAAAAATTTAAAAAAAAAATACCATTTTTTCCCGTTTCCCCCTTGGTTTTTAAAATATCAAAATTTTTTTAAAAAATTTTTTTAAAAAAAAATTTTAAAAATTTTTCAAATTGAACTGTTTTTAAAAACAGCTTTCCTTTAAATTTTTGTAAAATTTAAAATATATTTTTTTTTGGGGAAATTTTTCCCTTAATTTTTTTTTAAAAAAATTTTTTTTTAAAAAAACAAAAATTGGGGAATTTCAAGTTTTAAAAAAAAATAAATTTTTTTTTAAAATTTTTGTTTTGTTTTAAAAAATTTTTTAAAACACCCCAAAAAAATTTTTTTTCCTTTCCCCAACAGAAAATTTGGATGTATGCATAAAAGGGGGTTTCCCGTTTTAAAATTTAAAAAATTTTTTGGGGAAATTTTAAATTTAAAAATAAGGAGGGAAAATTTGTTCCCGGGGAAATTTTTTTCCTGTTCAAATCGTTTTAAATTTTTAAAATTTTTTTTTCCCCCTTAGAAAAAAGGGTTTTTAAAAGAAACCCCCCCCTTTTTTTAAAAATTAGAAGAAAAAAAATTTTTTGGGGGGGTGTCAAACCCCTTTTCCCCAAATTTTAAAAAAAAGTTCCCCCCCTTTTGCAATCAAATTTTTTAAAAATTTTTAAAGGGGGGGGAAAAAGAGTGCTTTTGGAAAAATTTTTTTTTAATTTTAAATTAAAAAAAACCCAAAAAAGGGGAAAATTTTTATTAAAAAAAACCATTTTAAAGGCCCCAAAAATTTTAAATTTTTTTTATTTTAATGGGGCCTTTGTTGTCCCCCTTTTTTTTTGTTTTATATTTTTGTACTGGAAACAAAATTTAAAAAGAAATTTAAAAAATTTTAAAATTTTAAAAAAACGGGGTTTTTTGGGGGGGTTTTTTTTAAAAAAATTTTGAATTTTTTAATTTTGAAAATCCCAAAAAGGAAAATAAAAAAATTTAGGTTTTTAATTTTTTTAATTATTTCATTTTTATTTACGGTTTTAAAAAAAAAATTAAAAATTTAAAAAGGGTTTAAATTTTAAAAAATTTTAAATTTTTTTTTCCCTTTGGAGTAAATTTTTTAAAAAACCCCCCTTTAAAAAATTTTTAAAAAATTTCCAAAAATTTTTAAAATTTGAAAAACTGTTTTTTAATATAGGGGGGGGGGTTTTTTTTTCCAAAGATTGAAAATTTAAAACTTTTTTGAGAAGGGTTTTAAAATTTTTTAAAAAATTTTAAAATTTTATTTTCAATTTTTTTGTTTTTTAAAAAGGGAATTTTTGGGGGGAAAATTTTGGTTTAAAATTTTTTTAAAATTTAAACCCTTTTTCCCCTTTTTTTTTTACATTTTTTTTAAAAAAAAACCTTTTTCCCCCGGTTGGCGTTTTTAAAATTTTAAGTAAAATTTTTTTTTTAAATTTTAATTTTAAAAACAAAAAAAAACATGTTTTGGGGGTTTTTAAAAAAAAGGGAAAATTTTAAAAGGGTTTTTTTAAAAATTAAATTTTTTTTTAAATTTTCTTTTTTTTTTTTTAAAAATTTTTTAATTTTTTTGTATTTGGCTTTTTAATTTTAAAACGGAAATTTTAGTAATTAAAAAAAATAAACAACTTTTTTAAAAAGGTTTTTTCTTAAAAAAAATTTTTGAATTTTTCCCCAAACCAGTTAAAAAATAAAAGGGGAAAAAAAAAAGGGCCCAATAGGTTCCTTTTTTAAATTTACATTACAAGAACCCAAAAAAAAAATTTCCCTTTTAAAAGAGAAAAATTTTTAAACCCCAAAAAGGGTCATTTTAAAATTTTTTTTTTGGGGTTTTTTGGTTAAAATTTTTATTTTTAAAAAAAAAACCCTTTTAAAAATTTTAAAAAAGGGGTTTCAAAAAGTTGACCATTTTTTTTAAAATTTTTGGGCCCCTTTTTAGGGCCCCTTAAAAAACATATTATAACCCCTTTTTTTGGAAAAAAAAGGAAAATTTAAAAATTCCTTTTTTAAAAAAAAAACGTTTCCAACCCCCAGTTTATATTTAATGTATGTACTAAAATTTTCAAATTTAATTAAAAACAAAGCATTCGCAATTTTTTGTTGCTAAAGATGTTTAAAAAATAATGAATTTTTTTTGAAAAATAATAAAAAAAAAAACGAACCCCCTGGGGGGTTTTCCCCTTTCCCAAAACAACCAAAAAAAAGTTTAATAAATCTACTAATTAAGGGGGGGAATTAATAACAATGATATTTTTGATGGGTTTAAAAAATCTACCACTGTTTTAAAAAATTTTTTTTTTTTCTTTTCTAAAAACTTAAGCAGCCCTTAGATCTGCGTTTAAACCTGTTGATACAATTTTTAACCCCACCCCCCACATTCCCCGGACCGTAAGATCTTTGTACCCCGGCCGGCTCGAAAAACCAAGCGCAAAAAAATATGACTTTGGCCTTAAAAAAAAATATCACTGACTCAATACAAAAAAAGGAATAAAAAAATTTTTTTTTAAAAAAATTTTTAAAAAAGGCTTTTTAATTTGTACGCAGATGTATTTTTAAAATTTTCAATAATAAACTTTTTCTCGTTTCCCCTAAAATACCGTTTTTTAAAAATAAGAATTTTGAGTTTCGTACTTTTTTAAAAAATTTTAAAAAAAAAAATAAAAACTTCAAGTGGGACGTTGTTTGAAGCGCTATTGTGTCTAAACAAAAAAAAATTTTTTTGATAGCATAAAAAATTTTAAAGATATAGCAGTGGAGAATTTAAAATACGTGTTTTTATTGAAAACCGATTTTTTTTTTTTTTGGGAAAAAAACTCTGACCACTAAAAAATTTAAAAAAAAGTGATTTCGTGTACACGATTACCTTAAAAAGAATCCCACTAAGTCTGGTTTGGTTCTACCCGGGTTTTTTTTTTCTCGATAACTAAGCGACTTTTTTCCCAAAAAATTTTACTCCACTATGAACAGACATGCGATACATCGCTATTGACGCAATTCATTAAAAAACCCCCCAATTTAAAAAAAAAGTTTAAAACCCAAAAAAAACGGGAATTGAAGATTATGAATAGGACGAATAATTTTGTTTACTGTTTTTTTTTTAAAACCGGGGGTTTTATCAATTCCAACTCTTGCGAACATCTGTTAAAAAGCAATATATAGTTTTCAATTAACCAAATTACAACAGCCCTTTTGGGTTTGGGGAAACCAATTAAAAAAAAAAAGCGCTAAGTAGACTACTTCAAAGGTGCCGTGGAAACGTGGGTATACAATGACGCTTACAATTTTTTTTAAACGTTATATTTTTAAATTTTAAAAAAATTTTTTCTTTTTATAGATAATTTTATGATCTACAATTTTTATCTGAGGTAATTTTACAATAAAACTTACCGTTTTGAAGAAAATCGCGAAAAACCCATTTTTTTACCTTTGAGTCAATTTTTTTCCACGTACCGGAACGATGGGGAATTTTAAAATGTTGTTTTTAATAAGATTTTAAACAATTTTACTTACTTTCAGCTTCATGTAAATTTATGTACCTTCACTCTTATTTTTTTGGTTTAATTTGACCGGACTATTTTATAACCAAAAGCAACTAGCCAACATTATATGATGACACTTTCTGCTTATACTATAATTCTAAAAAAACAATACAAAAAATATAAAGGTATAAATAATGAAATTTATTAATTTTAACACTTATTTTAATAAGCAACATTATAATATAGACACTGACGCCTTTATATACCTGTGGGTTATTCTTAATTGAGTACAGGTTTATCCCAAAGGGGGATCCTATACAATTTAAAATTTTAATTATTTAACACCAACGACGGAAAACCTATAAAATTTTTAAAATGGGGATTAAAATTTTTTAAAATGGGTTAAAAGTTGAATTTTCCCAAAACTTTCCTAAAAGCTTTCACAGGGCCTTTTAATTTGATTTAAAAAAGAAATGGGTTTTTTTATAAAATATGAAAGATTTTTTTTTTAAAAAGTACAAAACAATTTTTTAGGGGGAAAACCATTTGTTGGGTTTTTTAAAGCTTATTTTTCCTAATTTCAATAAAAAAAAATTTTTCAAATTTCTTTATCCAAAAAATTTTTTTTAAAAAGGAAAAACGGGTTTTTTAAAAAAAAAAAATTTTTTAAAAAAAAAAGGCAAAAAATCTTTTTCACGAAGAAAATAAATTAAAAAAATTAAAAAAACAAAGTTTTTTTATAAAATTTTTTTTTAAAAGAAATAAAATTTTAGAAAAAATTTTTTTTTTTTAAAATTTTTTCAAATATTATAAACTAAAAAGGGGGGTTTTTTTTTTTCCCCTTTTTAAAAAAAAATTTTTTTAAAATTTAAAAAACTTTTTTTTTTAAAAAATTAATTTTTAAAAATTTGGTTACGTTTTAAAAAGAAAAATTAAAAATAAAAAATTGGGACGATTTTAAAAATAAAAAAATTTTTTTTATTTTTTTAAATTTTTTAATTTAAAAGGGGTTTTTTTAAAAACAAAAAAAATTTTTAAATTTTGAAAAGAATTTTTATTTAATTTTTCTTTTTTGTTAAAAAAAAATTTTTTGGGTTTTATTATTTTAAAAAAATTTTTTTGAAATTTTTACTTAAAAATTTTTTAAATTTCCTTTTTTTTTTCAAAAATATTAAAAATCAAACTTTTTTATTTTTTAGAGGCCATTAAAAAATAGGAAAAAATTTATATTTAATCAAAATGCCTTTTCCAACAATAAGATTTTGACGGACAATTTGAAATCATGAAAACTACCTATTTTTAATATTAGGTAAATGATTAAACTTTTTTTTGAATCAAAAATTATTTTTTTTTATTAATGTAAAACATGAATTTGGAAGATAAAGTTGAGAATTCTGTCTGGTTTTGTGCGAAGAATTCTCAGTAATATTAAACCAATATTTTTTGTACAATAAAGATACTGTTTTTAAAAATATAGATAGATATAGTTAGTATTAATTGATATAAATAATGTTTTACATGAGTTTTTGGACTTAGCTCTACCTCTACCAATATATTGAATTGCTCTCTTTTGTAAGAAAAACACTGAATATAATAGATACTAATAAGACAATTAAAGCAAAATAAATGGATTTTAAAATGAAAAAATTTACTACATAAATTTGTTTTAATTTTTTTTTACTATATAATTTTGAATTAAACTAAAAGATTTCACACAAAAAAACTAACATTTTTTTAATTATACCACACTATTTATTGATTGGATTTTTAAAGCGTCTACTTTTTTTCGATAGGTTTCAATAAAAATGAGTTGCCTAAAAAATATGGTCATCTATAATTAATTTAAAAAAAAATTGATACCCCCTGTATAATGTTAAATCTTTTTTTTTTGTTATTTTACATAACAGTATCAATATACCGACTAATTTCTTTTTTCTTTAATTTCATAGATACAATTTTAATAATTTCATTAATGTTAAATTTCAAAAATTTCCAAAGGCTTGATTTATGAAAATGAAGAAAAGAAATAGTGGTATATTAGTACTATCATGTAGAATAAATAAATAAAAAAAAGGAGTATCAACAATCTTTTAATTTTATTTATTTTTTTATTAGGTAATTGTAGTCTTCAAAAGTAAAAAAGGGGCTTCTGGGCTTGCTTTCAAAATAATGGTGACTGTAATGAACATCATAATCTAATCTATAAAAAGGAATCGCGGCCCCAATTTTATTTCGAAAAATTGAATTGTCAACAAGTTTTTTTTTCAAAATATTCTAATTTTTAGCGCATTGAAAAGTATAACTGAATAAGTATTCAATTTGATTTTCTCAGAGTAAATGCAATTCATAAGGCCTAAAATTTCATTTTTTTTTGTTTTTGCCTGAAATTTTTAAAAAATATATATTTTTTTAATAGCTTCTATTTTTATATAGAATAGAACAATCGGAATTTTTTTTTAAATATTCATTTTACGATTTTTTATAATTTTTTAAAAATTTACAAAATTTAATATTTTTTTTTCTGTTGTAAAAAATTTTTATTTTTAAATTTCATCAAAAATAAAATAATTTAAGGAAAAAAAAATTGAAAAAATGTCAATTTCCCGATTTAAAAAAATAAAATGAAAAATAATCCAAAAATTTGTAATTTTTTTCAGAACATTTTTTAAATTATTTGTCTTTATACGTAGAATATGAAACAAACCACTAGTAATTGCTAATCTTAAATGGATGCATTTTATTGACAAAAAACAAGAAATATACCCATTTTTATTTTCAAAACAAAATTAAAACCAAAAAAATTTTTTTGGGAAATTTTAAAAATTCGTAAATCCCTTAAAAAGAACAAAATGAAAAAAAAACATGTAAATATTCTATTTTTCGATTTTTTATGGTCAAAGATAGCTATAGCCCCACAAACACAATTACCCAATCTATATTAAAAAAATACACAAAATGGCTATTTCACATTTATTTTTAATTATGAGGAAAACCACAAATATGGCCCTTTTCAGTCCTCATTGAATGACCCTGTAAATACGTCTTTAATTCATTTTACTAAAATTTTTTAACAAATCGTAAAGAGCATTTTGGCATATACAACCATTATTCACATTTAATATATACGTACAACATACATTTTATATATATATAATTTAGGAATGTACAATAATAATTTAACTAAAATTACAACATGCATTCGTTTTTCTTGCCGTCTTATAAAAAGCTTTCGATTGTATACTTAAGCCTTCCGATTTCGCAACTAAGTCGTCCAATTTCTCTCCCCTTTCTAAAACCGCTTGAATATTACTGTGTAATATAATTTTCGTTTCGTCCAGCTCAGCTTGAATTTTCGTCAAGGCATCAGCTTCTCTTGGATTCTGATACTTGGCTAAGTACGTGTTAAGTTGAGGAAAAGGCTGTCTCTCCGAGATTAGGCCAATTCGCAGAAGGAATTTTCGGAAAATTCATCGAGAATTTTAGTAAGCAAAGTATGTGATACTCTTGATGGGTATTCGTGATCGGAGATAACAACCCCAGCTAAGTTATCTGACGAACATAAACATGACAGAAATATTCTCCTTCTTTAACAGATTGTCTGGATGCTGGAAATGTTCTTTCGACAATGGTTTTAGCACAAAATTGCATAAATTCTTGAACCGAGCCCTTTTTGGAAAAACTGAAGCTCTGTAGATCGTATGCAGATTTTAACCATGTTGCTGAATTTGGACCTTTGTATAAAATAGTAATGCAATATAGTTTAACCATTGTATGACTTAATTATAAATCTTTTCAACTCAATACTTATGTTTTCTTTCCTTAAAACATGTTTTCTTAACTTATAAAATCAATATCTGTAGGTTTTCCTTCTACTTTTTTTTTGTACTTTTGCTTCTGTAAGGAGTGTGTCTTGTAAAAAGCACTGGGATCGTTTAAACTTGATAAAAAAAAACTGAATATTTCTAACTTTTATGAAAAAAATTTTTTGGGTGTCAAATTAGAACTACATAAAAGCAACAATTCAATTAAATTTATTTTCTTTTTTGGAGTTTAGCTATTGGTGACAGTACACTGTCCACCAACATCACAAAACTTGACATCTGGCAAAAACAAAAATCGTGGCCAAACATTAGAGCTGCTCGATGTACATCGATGCATTGAGAGCATCGATAATTATTTTTTGATGTATCAAATATATCCTTCGAGAATATACCTGCTGGAGGCAGCCTTGTTGCTGAACGATTTTAATATTTTTGGTCCTTTTTAAAAAAACGTTTTATGGACTTTTAAAAGAAATTTTGGTATACAGACATCTTTTTTTAAAGCGGTGATCACAAATTTGAAAGAATTTTTGGTAATTTTATTATTGTCTAGAAACTTGCCGCAACTCCGATTTTGACCAAATTTGGTATACGGGGTTTTTTTGGGGCGCTGATTCGAGATATTCATCATCAAACTTGAAAATCAAACTAACCTCAGTTACATAAATATTTCCCCTTCTTTTTGTACACAATTTTTGATTTTTACAATAAAATGGCACCAGAGCTGTCGGTATTTGAATTAAAATAATGGAAAAATCGTATTCAATTACTTCTCATTAATTGGATTACCTTTAATTGAATTACTTTCCGGAAGAGGTAATTGTATTTGAATTACCCAATGAATTAACAGGATAATGTAATTGTAATTGGTAATTGATTTTTACAAATCCCAAGTAATTCAATTACTTAAGACAAAAAAGTAATTAATTTTAAAATTAACTTACCTAATAAATAATTGAATTACTACGAAAAATTCAATTGAATTACTTTTAACAAACATGGTAGTAATTGGTTGTCGTAATTTACTACTACTTAGAAGAGTTATTGGTAATGGTAATTGATTTAATTTTTAAAAGTAATTGCGACAGCTCTGTGTGGCACACAATATTTTATAAACCCTTTTAAAAATCTTGTTTTTATATATGTTATACACCTTTTTGCCCCTAAATTGCAAAGTTTTACTTTTAAATGCCGCGGCCATATTTGCTGATAAAATCCTTAGTGTATACATAAAGGTATAAAATATATATAAAAACAAGTTTTTAAAAGATGTTTATAAAATATCATGTTCCAATTTAGTGTAAAAATGAAGAATTATGTATGTAAAAAAGAACAAGGCATAGTGTAAATAAGGTTAGTTTGATTTTCAAGTTTAATGACGGATATCTCGAAAACGAAACGTTACCAACCAAATTTGTAATCAGCGCTCTAGAAACCTCCGTATACCAAATTTAATCAAAATCGGAGTTGCGGCACTTTAAGAACAATTACCGAATTTTTAGTCGGAAACGTTTCGATTTCGAGATATCAATCATCAAACTTTAGCAAAGCTTTACTGTCAAACGCCGCAACACATTATTTAAAAAAATTTAAGGGTTGGTGGGGGGGACGCTACCTACCCTTCAGCCAGACCTTGACTCTTATGTTTAGTGGCCTTTCAAGGATAATTACACAAATTTTTAAAGAGCCTCAAGAACCTATATAGCTGGATCAGTATTAGAATAAAAATTCGCACTTTAAAAAGAAAAAAAGGAACATAAAATATAGCTAATAAGGTTTGATTTTTACTGATGGCCGCTTTTAATTTTTATATGGACTATTTTTACAGACACGTGCGGGAAGCGGCACATTATAAAAAGCAAAGGCGGCCTCCAGTTAAAATAAAACCTTTTTATCTACTTTTTATGTTTTTTTTTTTCAAAGAGCACCGAATTTTTATTTTAATACTGATCCAACTATACTCAAAATTTTTCACCAGCTCTTCTACTATACAGGGTGACAATTTAAAAACTTGAAATGGCGATATTTTAGAACGAAAAAAGAATCAAAACCCTTTTAAAAAAGTTTCTATAAAATAAGGGGAACAAAAAACAAACATATTATCCCACCTTATCAGCAACCCCTTGGCAGGGGGAGATAGACTCCTAGAATCTTAAATAGAAAGGGGTGAGTGATACATCATTTTAAAACTCTTGGAAAATGCTTTCCAATGATACCATAAAAAAGCAACATTTCAGAAAATTCTTCTCTTTATCAAGGAAAATAAATAAAACAAAATTTTGAAATTGTTTATTATTATTTAATTAAATTATACAAAATGATTACTACTAATATACTGGCATGTCTCTTAAGAATTCCAAACATGTCAAGCCCACAGGTATTTTGAATTGGTTTAGTTGCTATAATTTTTTGCCGAAAAAACGGGTTGTTTATAAATTGCATTTTATTATCACAAAATTTACTTTAAAAGTATCTTGTAATATTAGTAGTATTATTTTAAAAACAGTTGACTTTCGGTTCAGTTTAAACGAAAAGAAGGTGGTGTACAGCACAGCTGAACGTGTAGACATTATTTTCATTTATGGTTCCCAGGATAAATGTTTCTTAAGGACAGCTCAACGTTTTAACGAAAGGCATCCAGGCCAAAATGTAAGCCCGGAGTATGTTCGCCAATTAGTAGCCAAATTTGAAGAAACTGGTTCTGTCGCGAATAAAAGAGAATTCAACCGAGACTAAGTCAACGAAGCAGCGCAAATTGAAATTCTGGGTCAGTTTGCAATGAATTAAACGCTATCAACTCGTCAAGCGGCTGTAGCAACTGGATTATCTCGTGAATCAATAAAAGGAAAATTTCACAAGTTTTATCCCTATAAACTGCAGATACTCAAGAACTTAGTGACGACGACCCGGACAGAAAATCCAGTTTTGTGAAATAATGACAGATAGAATTATGGCAGAACCTCAACTAGTTAAAAATATTTGCTTCAGTGATGAGTGTACCTTTTATTTAAATGGGCATGTTAATAAGCAAACTGTCGTTACTGGGATAACGAGAACCCACATGTATTTAGAGAAGGGCATACCCAGTACCCCCAGAAAATTAATGTTTGGGCTGGTATATTGGGAGATGTATTATCGGCCCAATATTTATACCAGGAAATTTAAATGGGGACATGTATGCTGAAATGCTACAGAGGAGACCACTAATAGTGCGAGAATTAGAAAATCAGAGGGACATACACGGAAATTTATCTTTATTAGAACCTTACTACATTTCCAACACGATGGAGCACCTCCTCATTATGTAGTTCCCTGTTAGGCAATGGTTGAGATCCTAACCAGTGGATTGAAGAAAGAGATCCTGTTGAATGGCCACCTAGTCCCCGGACCTAACACCTCTTGACTTCTTTTTGTGGGGTCACCTAAAATCTGTGGTTTATAAAACGCAACCTGAGTCCACTAGAGCAACTCCAGAATAGAATATTTCAGGAATGCCGTGCTATATCCAGAGAAACATTTGTAAATGTACGTGAAGAGTTTGAAAATGGGCTTTATTATTGTCTTCAAAACAACGGAAATCATTTTGAACATTTAATTAAATAATAATAAACAATTTCAAAATTTTGTTTTATTTATTGTTTTCCTTGATAAACAGAAAGAATTTTCTGAAATGTAGCTTTATGGTATCATTGAAAGCATTTTCCAAGAGCTTAAAATGATGTATCACTCGACCCCCTTTCTATTTAAGATTCTAGGGGTCTATCTCACCCTGTCCAAGGGGTTGCTGATAAGGGTGGGATAATATGCTTGTTTTTGTTCCCCCTTAGTTTTATAGAAACTTTTTTAAAGGGGTTTTTTTGATTCATTTTTTTGTTCCTAAAATATCGCCATTTCAAGTTTTTAAATTGTCACCCTGTATGTTAGTGCGTGCTAAACAAAGTATATTCCTATTCTTTCTGTTTATTTTTAGAATAATATTAGCCATCTACTTTCGTATTTGTGCATCAAAAATTTTTCATGTAAAGAGTTCTTTGTTAAAAATGCAGAGGTTGAGCTATTCTTTGGTAGATGGCGCACAAGGTCCCTTTGTAGTCATATACGTGTAAGGATAAAGGTGCGGGGAGAGAGCCAAGAAGAAAAACTGGCTTTGAAAACGCTTACTATGCGCGTTCAGTGTGCGCTGTAGCGTTCGCGTTGTCTAGATTCTTTGTACCATTCCTGGCATACCACAAACAGACAAACTCTTCATATTAACGGACCAAAATCCGTCCTAATTACCGTGAAAGTCGCCGTAGAGGTCCCATATTTTAATTTTGGTAAGTATTTAATTATTTAAGAGTGGTTTTCATACAGTGTTGACGGTGTTTCTGCTGAAATATAAGCTAAAAGTCGAGCAATGTGTCCACAATTCCTACAATACTTTACATACTTGTCATGCTTGCTGTTCGGAACTTCTGACGACCGACAACATCGGCGGGTTTCGGCGGATCCACTCGAATTTTGAATTTCGACTCGAAAAAATTGTGTCCGAATTTGTTTACAAGTTTTGTTTAATATCGATCGCGGAAAATTCTGTGTTACGGAAAAGTGCATCTACCTTTTGTTTTATGAATCACGACAGCTGCCTCCTCCGACGGTAGTGGACATTAGTCAGTCTTTTGTTTGTTGTGCGGCTCTTGTTATGGACAGTGGTAACTTGATGCTTTTAATTTTTTTAATAGTCGAATGATACGAACTGTGTATTTCATTATAAATTTATTTTAAAGTGTTTCTTAGTGAATAAACTGACGAAAAAGTGACCTTTTCTTGTTTTGATTTGATTTCGGAAAATGTGTTATATAGGTGGTGCGTGTTTAAGGTTTTCCGTCGGATTAATGCAAGTTGAGTTTGGATTACCGAATCTTGTTGGCAATTTGATATTGAAGGCTTAACAGCACCGGACATGTATTTAGGTATATATGTGTATTATAATTATAATTATATATTATATCAGCAATAACACCGAATGATACACTTTTATTTACATTTTTCTTATTGGATGTGACAAATGTTTTATTTTAAGTTCATGTTTGGATTATTTTTGTGGGCCTAATGCAAAAAATAATAATAATTCATATCAGTAGTGGTTTAGACACTTAAGATTATTTACAAATGATAAACAATCATATGATATCATTTGTCAATTGTTACCTTTAAGTAGTAGATATTTATTTAATTTATTATTTAAAAACTTTTTTATTTCCGTGTTTAGGCTTCTTAGATAGTAAATAACATAGCAGCGTATTTAAAATAAGTTTTAAAAATTTAAGGTCTATCATGAAGACTACAATATTATTATTATAATTACGAGAAGTTGGACAAGGAAAATTATGAATTATTAATTTTTACTTACCCTTACCCAGCACCTTTTTTAATAAAATTTGGTATACGGGGGGTTTTTGGAGCGCTAATCACAACACTAAATTAAGTTTTTTCAGAAACCTCCAGTTTTTAAGCTATGACGCCTTACTTTGACCTAACCTCAAAACTGCACAAATCTTCCTAAAATGTCTTTTTTTTACATGTAGTCACAACCAAACTGGATAATTTTATGATATAACACCTATTATTTTAAAGGTAACACTTGTTAAAGCGATTATTTATTTATTATTTTTTATGAAAACACTTGGAAACGATCTTTTTTTCTTATTTTTACTTTTAAAACATAAAACCGAAATTAAGTAACTATAAATCTTATGTTGACACAAAAATGACGCGCGAAACAATTGAACAGCGCCAGCTTTTCAACTTTCAAGACTTACTATGTTTTAGAAGTGTTTTTTATAAGAAATATTGACGAAATATCTATGAAAATAAAGAAGAGATTGTACAGTTTGGGATTATGTTAAATGTGGGCGAAAGTTCTCAAAAAACTATTGGTTTATGTAAAAAAACACTTATATTTTTGATCCGCGTCTCAAAAAACCAAGATATACCAAATATCGCTGCTGGTAAAAAAAACCACCCATGGAATTCGTTATTTTTTGATTATACGTTCGAAAGTTCATCATTTTTGAAACATCTTAAGCAAAAAAACAATCGCGGATACTTCATGTCTTTTAATTAAATTTGAGAAACATTTTTTGATATAATAGGGCCTGAAAAAATGTATTTTTCACACACATTATCGCAAAATAAAATAATTTATTTATTTTCCATATAAAGAGATGATACTTACGATGCCGTTCTTTGACGTGTCTCTGCTTGAATAAGCAATGTTGCCAGATGTTTTCTAATAATAATTTGTTATTATTAAAGGTTTTTTTTTCCGTTTAGCAGAAATGCAGTTTTATAGAAAAACTCGGAAAAAAATCAACCAGAAATAACAAACAACAAATTCCAAACTATTACCTAGTTCTGGTTAGTTCCTGGCGAGGTTCCTGGTTAGTTCTGGTTAGGTTTTTCTCGTTAAATTGTAAATTTTCTTTATCAGAAATGCGCCGTTCTGGTCGGTCATGATTAGTTCTGGTTAGTTAAAGCGGCCTTTTATTTTACCCAATTATATTTGTAAAAAGTAAAATTTTAAATATTTTTGATTTACTTAATAAAAATAATCTTAATCGTAATGGCAAAGCTTTGTATTATAAATTAATAATATTATTTTTGTTTGGGAACACTGTAAACGTCTTGTGTATGTTTTATCATAGTTTAAAGAATATACAATATATGAGTTGGGTCACTTGAATATAAACCTTTGATGTTTTGGCTTCAAAGAGTCGCGAACCGACAAAAAAGTTTTAGGGGATATTTGTGTAAACGATACCAATTTATTCAAGCTATTCCTCTGATCGGGATTGTCGGGGAACGCGGAGTAGATTTTTCATTATTAGAATGATTATTACGATAATATAAGCATAAGTTAATAATATTTGTTTATAATAATGGAATATTTTTATATCTGTTAAATTTATCTTTTTTATATTTTTTTATGGGAGAAACAAAAATAGATTCTTGAAAACCAATATTTTATGGATATTTACCCCATTTCGGAATAATTCCCGCCTCTATCATAAAGATCAAGGCAATTTTAAAAAGTAGGACAAGGCAGGTTTACAAAAACCATAATATTCCTTTTAACACTAAAAATAATTCATGCTTACCACATCCCCAGGGGGAATATTTATAACCACCAAGTCAATTATTATTACCAACATACCGAAATATTTAAAATAGTACCTATTTGTAAAATATTTAAAGGACAATAAAGATTACAGAGTCAAGTGGAGTACAACAAATAAATTTATTATTGGCAATTGCTACAGTGGATTTTCTACCTGCTTAGAAGTCAAACCCATTTATTAGTTTTTGGTACAAATGAGATAATTGAAGCCCACGTTGTTGGCGCCAGTCTGACTGAATGGAAAATAGTGAGAGTTGTTGTAAATGATTTTTTAATTACTTATTTTTGGCAACACCTAGTTTTGGTGCATCTTTTTTAAAGTTTGAAGCGAAGTAGGTATAAAAGGTATGTACCCATCGAAAAAACTTACAACAACAAACATCAGCGAACAAACCTTTTCGAGGGGTAAACCACTGCAGGAAGTCTTGGGATGTCTTTGTACACTTAAAGGGCAATCTTTGGGAATTCTTTGGCTATCTTTGGGTAATCCCTAGAAATCTTTTGAAATCAGGGAAGTCTTTGGCTATCTTTGGGTAATCTCTGGAAATCTTATGAAATCTTAAGGATATCTTGGGAAGTCTGGGGAAATCTCTTAAAATCTTTAGGATGTCTTTGGAATCCCCGATATTTCAAGGAAGTCTTTAACCATTTTGTGGAAATCTTTAGCTATCTTATCACATATTTCCTCCTTTCTTGCTGCATTTGCGATTTGAACTCACAAGGGCATAGTTGCTGTGTTAGTATTTTATTTAAATATTTAAGATTTAGTACATATTCTAGGTAAGTTAATTAAAATTAAACATGAATTAGCATTAAACATTTATTAATTTAATCTTAAATTTATTTTTGGTAACACATATATGTTATATAAAGCATTTTTTATTATTGTTTCTGTATACTGTGACAGTAAATTAAAGAAATGGCCTTTTTTCTAAAAATATCTTTTTCTGTGTTAGATTTTTTAAAGTATTGTTCACTTTTTTAATTTTTTCGTATATACAACATCTATCTTATAATTATTTAAACAAACAAAACTTATTCTGTGTTCTTTAAAATACCTTAAATATATCCTTTGAATAAAAGTGGTTTATTTTAAACAATATATTTTTAAATTTATGTTTTCTATTATAGGCGGATTCATGTTAAAAAAAGCTCTTGACAAGTATGCCCGCTAGAAAAGATTTTATACAATGGGGCCGCTTCGGCCCTGGTCCCGAGGTATAGCTACTGAATATGATCAGCTCTATAAACTAGCAGAACGCCTAAAACAGAAAATGATTATTCTTCTTCTAACCACAAAAATCGACAGACCATTGTATAAAAAATCGTATTGTATAAAAAAACTTTTTTCGCAAGTTTTATTTTAATATCAAATTTTGTACATCCAATTTACCCGTACCGATTTTAGACTTTTAGTGTAACATATTTACCAAAAATACTGAAATGTTTCTGTTCGGATAATTATTAAAATTTTAACTGCCTAACTTCATAAACATATTTTTGTTAAACTTTAATGTTTATATGCAACGGTGCTAAAATTACGTAACCTGCCTCTACCAAAAAACTATTTTATCTTAGACAAAATAAACTGCTGCTCACATCAACTGCAATAGGACATTTTTTGGAAATTTGAAATCATTATTACTCTTAAAAATAAAAAACCAATTTCGGTTTTTACCGTTTTGTAAATAAACTTTTTGGGAAAAAGAGGTTATTTAAGTTTAAAAAAAATCTTGTTTTTATTCTTCCGGTTACAAAAGCTTTGTCAAGCGACGACCTACAAAAAATATTTTTTATTTTTTATTCATATGGTGTTATTAAGTAGACCATTTGAAAAAAATATGTTTTTCAGATTTTTGATGTCTGCTGCGGATTTCAAGCTATTAAATTTTTGTCAATTTTTTTTTAATATCCCTTTTGTATTTGACGGTTTATCGTAGCAGTTAATTTTTTTAGATGATTTCAAATGTTTATAAGTATCCTTTTAATAGTGAGTTAAACTTTATTTGTAAATAATTACTTCCTAAAATTGCCGTGAGCTCTACATATTCTGTATTCACGATTTTATTTCTCTATATAACTTTTAAAAAATGTAGGCAATTATCTAAAAACGTTTTTTTTAGTTTTTTAAAAAAAGTTATTAATGGCATAGACTCGGGCGTAGATATGATTATTTTCTAAAGGGTCTATTTTACTTGCCAGAAGATCATTGTCTCGCCGCAGTGATTATTAATGCAGTTAGATAAACACTTTCTATCTCATACTGATATTAATTCCGAAGAAAAAATGAATTTTCTATCGGTAGAAAAAATTTGTAATAAAGTAGGTGTGTATTGAGAAAAGGATGTTCCTGAAAGCGAAGCAACACAACTATACTTAAAATTGATTAGTAATATACTGCAGTCTTTTTTGCAAAAATATATTTCAACTAAAGAAAGGATATATTTAATGTGGCATTTGGTGTTTGTGTTACGAATTTGGAGAGCATGGTTAAAGAAAATAATTATCCCTTCAATAAAAACTTTATCTCAGTAAACTGTTACTTATGCATAGAAATAAACGCTCACTTCTTAATAAAACTTGTCAGACTTTATAGAGATTTTTAGGAAAAAATAGTTTTGTTCCTTGGCTGTACAGCAGCCAACCTTGTGAGCAAACATTCTGCTCAGCTCGTTCACTAACGACTGTATACTCAACTGTTGTAAATTTTAGTATGCGTCAGCTAATTAACAGCTTAACAAGAATTCAAAATTTGCAGTACTTTTGAAATGACGTATTAGATGAATTTATATTTCCACGAGAGCAATTAACTTTAAGAATGGGTGATACAACTCCTGTGCATCCGTATCTCAGAACACATGATTTTACACTTATGATTGATGAATTTATTGAAATTATAGTTAATCGTGCTTTACACAGTGCAAAAAGTATTGCTGCAAAAATGAAAATGCCTGTAAAAAATAATAAATCTTACAAAGATATTATATTCAATTCCCCAAATTCATTAGATCTTGATGTAGACATTACTGAAGAAAATGATCTTTCTGGCGATGACGATATATGTGCAAGCTCTGAAGTGGACATTCCTGAATGTATAGATAACAGTGAAAATTTAAATGACCTTTTAGAACTAACAGATTTAGGCTTTTTTGATGGGACATTAAATTTAAAAGATTAAAATTTATTTTTAAATACTCCAGGAGTTACACAAAAAATATTTCCAACTTTCTAAATATACAAATAAACGGGGTACAAAAATTAGTAAAAAAATCTACTCTTTGTTGGTTTTTCAGTAAGAAACCTAAAAAGGTAAGTTCTGATCGGTTACTTAGGTTTAAAACATAAAATTTATAATTGCAATGATAATTAAATAGTGCACTTTATTATGGTTTTAAAGATCATTAAATTTGTTACTTCTCGAGTTTTTTCTCTTTTTTTCCCAAACCCAAATGTATTTGACAGATTGCTAAAATTTTAAAATTTGCCTAATAAAGTCTAATGATGCATAGGACTGTGGAGAAGCATTATATATTCTTAACTCGATTTTTATAAATTTTAAAAATCCATATCTAGAAAAGTACGGATATCTTATGTAATACTAGGAATCTTAGGAAGTTTGGGGAATTGGGGGTAGTCTTGGGTAGTCTTGGGAAGTCTTAGGAATTTCTTAGGATGTCTTAAGATATCTTAGGATATTTTTTGGAAATTTTGGAAACTTAGGAAGTCTTAGAATATCTTGGGAAATCTTTGGGAAGTCCGTTTTTTTCGGGAAGTCTTAAAGTTTCTTGGGAAGTCCCTGAAATCTTTGTACACCTTTGATGACTAGTGGTTTACCCTCGGGAAAAAAAGTGTAAAATAAATAAAATAAAAGGGTTTTTAAAAAGGTGTTTATAAAATATTGTGTGCCACTTTTAGTGTAAAAAAATCAAGAATTCTGTACAAAAGAAGGGGGAATAAAAAGGGAAAATTAGGTTAGTTTGATTTTTAATTTTTTGATGATGAATATCTCGTAAACGAAACGTTGCCGAAAAAAATTTTTACAGATTCGTAATCAGCGCCCCAAAAAACCCCGTATCCAAATTTGGTCAAAATCGGAGAGGAGGCAACTTTCGAGACAATTACCTTTTTCTTTAGTGTAGACAGTAAAAACGCGAACAAACGTTTGTTTGTTCTGTTCATACATGTTCGAGTAGACGTCAGGTATGTACACACCGAAAAAAAAAAACAAGAACAAACATCAGCGAAAAATAATGTTTGCTTCATGTAGACAGTTAAAAGGGCGAACAAACGTTTGTTTGTTCAGTTCCACATGTTCCAGTGGACCTCGGTCGACGTCGGTACATCAAAGATAATTTTTGTTTTTATCGTCACCCATAACTATTCCAACTAGTTTCGAACAAGAGAAACAACATTTGGTTGCGCTATGTAGACAGAAAAAGCTAACAAAAAACCCAAAAAACACATACAAAGAAAGTGAACGAGAATAATGTTATTGTTTTTGTTTTTTTTTCGGTGTGTACATAAATTTTGATGTACCGATGTTTACGCGAACATGTATGAACAAAACAAACAAACGTTTGTTCGCGTTTTTACTATCTACACTAAAAGGCATGTACACACCGAAAAAACATACAAGAACAAACATCAGCGAACAAACGTTTTTCTTTGGTGTAGACAGAAAAAAAAGCGAACAAACATTTGTTTGTTGAGAATTTTTGTTTTATCGTTATCCATAACTATTCCAACTAGTAACAAGAGTAAACAAAAATTTGGTTGCGCTATTAAGACAGAAAAAGCGAAAAATAAACAAAAAACATACAAAGAAAGTAAACAAGAACGAATAATTGTTTTGTTCGTTTTCCTGTTTTTTTGGTGTGTACATATCTAAAGAAAAACGTTTGTTCATGATGTTTGTTCTTGTTTGGTTTTTTGGATGTACATACCTTAATAAATACATGCGCCGCTACAAGACGTTTACAGTGTGTGATCAAACGGAAATATTATTAATTTATAATAAAAAACTTTGCCATTATCATTAAGATTATTTTCATTAAATCAAAAATATTTGAAATTCCAGCCAGTTACAAATATAATTAGGGAAAATAAAAAGTCGCTTTAACTAACCAGAACTAACCATGACCGACCAGAACGGCGCATTTATGATAAAACCCAAAATTTTCAATTTAACGAGAAAACCCAACCAGAATTAGGTTATAGTTTAGAAGGTGTTGTTTGTTAGTTCTGGTCAGTTTTTCTCTAAAAAAAATTCATTTCTTTAAACTGAAAAAAATCAACCTTTAATAATAACAAATTTTGAGAAAACATCTGGCAACATTGCTTATTCAAGCAGAGACACATCAAAAAAACGGGATCGTATTATCTCTTTAGTTTATATTTTATGTACTATGTTTCTCAAATTTAATTAAAAGACAGCATCCATTTTTTTTGCTCAAAGTGTTTTTAAAATGATGAACTTTCGAATGTAGGTATAATGAATGTATGAAAATTAAATAGACGTGAAAATTGTAAAAGTGAGATAATGGGCATAGCTGTGTACCACAAAATAATAGTTGTTTCTAATTCTGATAATTTTATACTTACCGGACCAATTGTTTTATATGTATATGGTATACCGAGAATTTTAAATATGTTTTAAACTTTTACCAATATTTATTAAGAGTAGCAATAAATGCGCTAGTCTTTGACAGACTGTTAACTTTTGGTAATTTTTTTTTTCAACTAGGTCTTTCCAATGTTGTTTTGCATCCGGGGTTTTTTTTGGGGCGCTAATCGCTGGTTTGAAGTTACTTTTTTCGACAAAGTTTGGTTCTCGAGATAGTTATCATTAATTTCATTACACCTTCGCCGATTTTGACAATTTTTTGCATCCGGCAACCGGATCGTTGATCGCGAATTTAAAGTCAATTTTTTTGGGCAACGTTTCGTTCTCGAGATATTCATCATCAATTTAATTACACCTTCGCCGATTTTGATGATTTTTTTCATCCGGGAGTTTTTTGGATCGCTGATCGCGAATCTGAAGTCAATTTTTTTTGGCAAGGTTTTTTTTCTCGAGATTTTCATCATCAATTTTTATGATTTTTTTGATTGCTGATTAACAATTTGATGTCAGTTTTTTGGCAACGTTTGTTCTCAAAAAAATTTACCATCAAACGAACCTTTTTTTTGTATTTCCCCTATTTTCAAAATTGGTCAATTTTGAGCAAAAGTATTTTTTTAAATATAATAAGTAATACATTTCTTTAATATTCTTTCCCCAAATTTTGGTCTAGGGTTATCAATGCTGATATTTTGTTTTGGATTTTTTAAATAAATATATATATATATATATATATATATATATATATATATATATATATATATATATATATATATATATATATATATATATATATATATATATATACAGGTCTGGAAACGGAAACCACGACCCTAGGAAATACGTGTATTCAAGCCCTTCTACCAATTCGCTATGTTCTCTCCTACAATTCCCTCTGCAACGAGCGCGCCGAACTTGTCCGACTTTCCCCGTATCAAGGGTGGCATTTTTGAACATCTAATTAAATAGACTGTTTTAGGGAATAAATATTATTTTCATTTTTATAAATTTTATTATTAATTTTATTTGTAGAATCTTTTTTTTTAATTTATTTATGACCGAATACCAGTTTTATTTCCCAGTCGGCAACAAAAAACTTATGAAAACAAATAATTCCACACAGAATATGGCATATCAATTTTGCCTACTTGTTTCCAAGGGGGTACCTTCCTCCAGCGATGTGGGTAAACTGATCCGAGCCGAACGAGATCAGGATACATTGCGCTATCGTTTTCGTCGGACGGCGATAGGGCTGAAGAACCCCCCCCGAATATTGCCTATGCTTTAACATACTATGTTTTTCCTATGGTCTTGGCTTCGTTTCCAGACCTGTATATATATATATATATATATATATATATATATATATATATATATATATATATATATATATATATATATATATATATATATCTGGTATTTTTAAACACATTTCGGATGCTCTTTTGTTTTCTGATGACAAATTCTGACGGTTCAGTAAATATTCAACTTTTGTGGTTTAAGTTTCTTTTTACTCATAAAATAAAAGCTCTGGTTTGTCCAAAATATACGGAAAAACCTGCCGTAAAATATTAACTTTTGTGTTTGGACACAAATTCATGTTTATTCAACTTACATTGTATGACTTGCATGCCCTATATGGCTAACTTTACAATAAACTTATTATACTTCTTACGTGATAAAAGACTAATTTAAAAAACATTTTTTGTCATTTTACCTACTCACAATCAAATTGATAGTTGAATTCGATAATTTATTAAAGTTTTAACAGACATGCTTAAGTCTATAACGTTTTTCGATCTGCCCTTGGCTTTTGACAAAGTTCTAACTGCTGCAAAGCCTTAAATAGTATTCAGTGAGGCATAAAAACCGAAGTTGTAACCCGGATTGTTACACAGTTACACAGTAGTTTAATTCATAAAATGGCAGGTGATGGTGTATTCGTGATTACTTACATTTATAAATCGGGACTGTATGTATGAGGTATAATTTTGTTTTAATAATATTTTTTTTTGGTTAAACTTATTAATAGAGATTCTGAGACATTGAATGGCATGTATGACATTAGATCAATAAGAGCGATCGATATAATATTTATCAATATTTTAACAATTTTAATTATTATTTAATTTTCAATTTTTTTTGGTCATTGTCTCGAAAGTTGCGGCAACACCGATTTTGGTCAATTTTGGTATACGCGGGGTTTTTGGGGCACTTATCACGAATCTGAAAAAAATATAAATAATCGGAAACGTTTTGTTTTCGAAAGATCCATCGTCAAACTTGCAAATCAAACTAACCCTATTTTCACAATTCTCCCTTTTTTTCACACAATTTTGGATTTTAACACTAAATTGGCACACAATATTTTATAAACACCTGTAAAAAAACCATTTATTTATGTTTATTTTACACCTTTTTTCATTAAATTGCGAAGCTTCACTTTCAAACGGGGCGGCCATGTTTATATGTGTTCAGTTTGATTTTTAAGTTGATGATGGATAGTTAAAAAACGAAACGACTAAAAATTCTTTCAGATTCGTGATCAGCGCTTTAAAAATCACCGTATACCAAAAATGGTAAAAATCGGTTGCCGCAACTTTCGAGACTCTTAAATATGTTAATAAATTTAGCTCCATTTGTAATTAGTACCAACTTCAATGCCTTAAGATACTTTTTTTGAAATTATATAATTGATATTTGCGACAAACCAGCAACATAACAGTACCTACTTTCTTGTACTGAATTTGAAGTCGTTACACAATAGTCCAATCATTACTGGCTAATCCAAAACTATAACGTAAAAACAACAAAAATGTTTTTTGTAGGCTGCCTGAAATTCGCCGTTTTGTTCCCTTTTTTTCGATGGACCAATGGTGTCTTTCTCAAGAAGTGCCATAAACAAAAGAAAACTTGTAAATATGTAAACTTACGATCAAAAGGCATAATTTGACAACACAAAAAACACTTTTACACGGTTTAATAGTTCTTATTAAAGTACATTTGGTTAAACATTAAAACAATAATAATATCACGGATGCGTACTTTGGAGTTGTGTTTGTTGGTGTAAATACGAAGTAAAATAATTGTCTGTGAATCGAAAAGCAAAACAGATAAGAGTTTTTGCAATTTTTTATCATCATAAAACATAATTGTTTTTTTTTTTGGTTATACAGGAGTTAAGTGTTTTATATTTTTATGTACAATGACGGCCATAAAATCTTGGGCAAAAAAATTTGTCAAATTTTGACTTTTCCGCCAATTTTTGTAAATCGCTCTTTTTTACCTTGTTACTTTTAATTACTATAAATAAAGCAAAAAGTAAAAGAAATTATTTATATTTTATAAAAACTAACAAATTTATAAATTAACAATTTAATAAATTCAAACAAACTTAAATATCCTTTCAAACAAATATCATATTTTATTGTGGCCCCGGTTTTTTCGGCCTTAGCCTTCCAGGCATCGAATGGACCAAAGCCCGGGCGTAGGCCGGATTTCCTCGTAACTCATTCCACACCTCTAAAATTATTGTATCCTTAAGTCCGTTTACATTTTGCCTATTTATTTTCTTTTAACTAATAAGCCCTAAACATTTTCGATAACATTTAAATCTGGACTACGTACGGGCCACTGTAAAACCCTCATACGCTGCTCTTCCATCCATTCATCGACTTGCCGGGCCGTATGAACGGAACACTTATCTTGCTGAATGATAAAATTTCTATCCGGAAATCGATCCAGTACAGAAGGAAGCATGATATTCTGTAGACGATCTATATATACCTTCGCATTGAACCTTCCTTCAACAAAATAACATACACCAAGTCCGTGTGTACTCAGCCACCCCCAAACATTTACCGAAAATCGCCTACTACTTCTGTTCTTTTGGGTTAGGTATCCATCCATTAAGTATCCATCCAAGGAAGTTTAAAGGTGTATGGAAGCCCAATGTTATGGCCCATTCAATCAAAAAATGCCCAGCCCAGTATGAAAATAACTGTCAGAGGCCCCGCCGATTCGGCGCAATAACAAAATTCCACGAAGAAATAATTTAATGTGTTGCCTACTTACACACTGATAAATCAGTGTGAAGTTAGCCAACACATTATAATTTTATGAGAGCCGGATTACCGTTTTTTGGATTGATCAAAACCGTCTTATTTTAGTGATAAGTGTTTATTAAATTGTGACTATAATTTTGTGTTTATTGTTTGTTACTTATAATATCGTAACAAAATGACAAAGGGGTTGTAGGGTTTTTTGTCTTGCAAATCCAAGGGTAACATACCCGTCCTTTTAATTTTAGGTAAGTTTTTTTTAAATTTAAATTAGGTGCTTTTATAAGACGTAACGTTAGGTAACCGACTAAATAATAATATACCAATTATGAATAATAGAAAATGAAAATTTCATAGGAAATATTAGTGAAAAAAGTAAGATGATTTCCACAATGTTTGTGTATTTCTGTGGATTATTCAAAAGAAATAAGGTTTACATTTAGGTACTTTTATTTCATTTAATAATTTAGTACACTCTTTTAAAGGATCAAAATTATTGATTACTGGGCAGACCAGGCAAATTTTTAATATATACAGGTCCCTCTAATTAAATAAAAGGGAAAGGGTACAATTTTGGTACGGTTGTTTGAGGCGCTGATTACAAATCAAAAAAAAATTCGGCCATGTTTCCTTTTCGAGATATTCATCATCAAAATTGAAAATCAAACTAACCTTATTTACCCCTATTTCTCCTTCTTTTGCACAAAATTCTTGATTTTTACACTAAATTGGCACACAATATTTCACAAACACCTTTTAAAAACTTTTTTTTTATGTTTATTTTACATTTTTACACTTTTATTTTTTTGGCAAATATGGCTGCTGCCTTTGAACTTAAAAATCGCAATTTAATGGACAAAAGATGTAAAATAAATAAAAATACAAGGTTTTAAAAAGGGGTTTATAAAATATTGTGGGGCCTTTTGCGTAAAAATCAAAAATTTTGTACAAAAAAAGGAAATATAGTGAAATGAGGTTAGTTTAATTTTAACGATGATGAAGATCTCGGAAACGAAAAGTTGCCGAAAAAATATTTTTTTAGATTTGTTCAGCGCCCCCAAAAACCCCCGTATACCAAATTTGATCAAAATCGGAAAAGGCAACTTTGAGACAATACCATTTGTTTAAAAATAAATTAGATATTTGAAAAGAAATAAGGTGTACATTTAGGTACTTTTTTTAAATTTTAAAAATTTAGTACATTCTTTTAAAGGATCAAAGTTATGAATTACTGGACAGATCAGGCAAATTTTAATATATTCAGGTCCCTCTAATTGAATGAAAGAAAGTACAATTTTATGTTAAAGTTCCTTTTTGCTTTTCTTTATTTGTTTAAAAAGAAATTATATTTTTGTTTCTTAATCTTGCATGCCTTTTTAAGCTCGACATACTGTACACACATATATTTAACGGATACTGTTACCCAAAGGATATTCAGGTACCAAAGGTTACTAAACATTTTAACCACTGTTATTCTGTCTCATGAATGTTTGTTATTAGTATGCATAAAAAACAGTTATAAAAATTTTCACTTTTAATGTACAACCAGAATCTTAGGATTAGATTAAACTCATTTTTCACCATCTTGCCCTTCTTTTATCACAAAATTGGTGATAAGTACATAATATATCATACAATGTTTGAAATTTATTTTAAAAAATCGTGTTTTATTTATTTACAAAGATTTTGGTAAAAATAAAACTTCCAAAAATATCGACCATTTAAATAGAAGCCCAATACTGCAGAACAAAAATTTTCCATGCGTGCAGGGCAGCGGGAATAGGGAGGGTTGGGGCCCCCCGGAATTTGCGCAATGAATAGTAGGTCAGGGCTGGATTTCCATAATTCTTTGTTACTATCTATAAAAATTTACATCATCAAATGTCAAATCTACTATAGAATATTGAAAATTATTGTGTAATATTAGATTTTATATCATCTGATATAATATATACTGCCTTCTATTTAAATGGTCGATATTTTTGAAGTTTTTATTTTACCAAAAATCTTTGTAAATAAATAAAAAAAATTTTAAAATAAATTTCAAACATTGTATGATATTTTAACTTATCCCCAAATTTTTTGTGATAAAAAAGGGGAAATTATAAACCCGGTTTAATGTAATCCTAAGATTCTGGTTGTACATTAAAAAGTGAAAAATTTTTTATAACTGTTTTTTTAGGCATATACTTTTCACTAATAACAAACATTCATGGGGACAATAACAGTGGTTATTTAGTAACCTCTTACCTGGTATCCATTGTAACAGAAATTTAAAAATTATGTGTGTCAGTATGTCAGTTTAAAAAAGTTGATAATCAAGATTAAGAAACCAAAAATCTAATTTATTTTTAAACAAATGGTATTGTCTCGAAAGTTGCCCCCTTTCCGATTTTGATCAAATTTGGTATACAGGGTTTTTTTTGGGGCGCTGATTACAAATCTAAAAAAATATCTTTTCGGCAACGTTTCGTTTCCGAGATTTCATCATCAGAGTTGAAAATTAAACAAACCTCATTTTCACTATATTCTCCCTTTTTTTTGTACACAATTCTTGATTTTTACACTAAAGTGGCACACGATATTTTATAAACCCCTTTTTTAAAACCTTGTATTTTTATTTATTTTACATCTTTTTTTCCATTAAATTGCGAACTTTTGGAGGGACCTGTATATATTAAAATTTGCCGGGTTTGCCCAGTAATCAAAAATTTTTGACCCTTTTAAAAAGAGTGTACTAAATTATTAAATGAAATAAAAGTACCTAAATGTAAACCTTATTTCTTTTTAATAATCCACAGAAATACACAAACATTGTGGAAATCATCTAAAGATAGTTAAGATTGCCTTACTTTTCTCACTAATATTTCCTATGAAATTTTCATTTTCTATTATTCAAATTGATATATTTTTTTTATTCGGTTACCTAACGTTACGTCTTATAAAAAAATTACCAAATTTTAAAAATATAAAAAATACTTACCAAAAGAAAAAAAGACGGGTATGTTACCCTTGGATTTGCAAGAAAAAACCAACCCTCGTCTTTTTGTTACGAAAATTAAAAGTAACAAACAATAAAAAAAATTATAGTCACAATTTAATAAACACTAATCACTAAAAATAGAAGGTTTTTGATCAATCCAAAAACGGTACTCCGTCTCATAAATTATAATGTGTTGGCTAACTTCACACTGATTATCAGTGTGTAAGAAAGCAACACATTAAATTATTTTGTGGAATTTCGTTATTGCGCAAAATCGGCGGGGCCAACGCTGACAGTTATTTTCATACTGGGCTGGACATTTTTTGATCGAATGGGCCATAGCATTGGGCTATACACCTTTAAACTTCCTTAGGTACACCCCAACAATCTAGCAAACTTATTTAAAAGATAGTAATGATGGTTTTCTACTGTTAAACTTGAATTTCAAAAAAAATCTCTGCGAACAAAATATACATTTTACGACATTTCTCACCACAACTAACCATTTATGGTATTACCTATAATAAACTTTCATTAAATGTTTAGTTTTTTGAGTTTTAAAGTTTTTTTTTTATATTTTCAATATTTTCAAGTGTCCTGATATATTTCCGTAAATATTTCCAAATATATATTTTTGGAAATTTTCCATCACTATTTTTAACTAAGAAAATATATGGTAATTCTGAAATTAATTTCTTTCCAGTATCTTTTAAGCAAGCAAAAATTTTCAACATTTGATTTAACCATTTTAAGTTTGACATAAAAAGAACACTAAGAATTACGGAGATACCCTATAATAGGGATGCGACATCGAAGCCAAACATCGATGGCAACATCGAAACCTGACCATCGATGGTAACGATATATCGAACATACAACATCGATGGTACGATGCGATGGTTCGTTCATGGTCTATTAGCATTATTAGCAATAAAGCTACCAATATTACTAAAGACAGCTTTATTTATTTAAAATATACAGGAAATAATACATGTTTTTAAAATAAAACGAAACCCTTAGTAAAAAAGATAATTTAAAAAAATTGAAAACATTATTTGATATAAAAAAAAATTATAGATCCCAATATTTAATGCTTTGTAAAAACAGTAATTTTGATAATAACTCTTTCGCTGATAAGTTACTGAAAACAGACGTTCTGATGGAACGGAACAATAACAGCAAAAAATTTGGTGCAGTTGTGGCTAGCATGGGATATGTAGAAGCGTTTTTCTGCAACCAGCTAAAGGGATTAACATTCGTATTTATGTATGTTTAAAATTTTTGTACTTTTTTTAAAAAGACTTCTTATATAACATTTAATTATTATTTATCTATAAATAAATGGGAAAAAAGTTTATGTCTTTACCAAACTTTACATGACAAAGAAAGACATCATAAAAATTTTTAGTATATCCTTAAGATTATTTGTTTTTAAAACATTGTTACTTTTTTTTACCTTTGCAAAAAATATCGATGTTAGAAGGCAACATCGATGCTATCATCGATGTTTTCGATACCCGACCATCGATGGCAAAACATCGATCATCCCATCAACCAACCATCGATGAACATTGCGCATCCCTACCCTATAAAAGTGTCGAAATTGGGGCACCCTGTATATAATATTTTACTAAAAATCTTAGTCTGAGTCCTTATTTTGATTGTGACATTTGCCTATTCGTAAATATACAGCCGACTTCCTTGTATAATCGTTAAACCGCTTTTAAATGGTCAGCGTATTGGTAATTTGTTTAATTATTTTTATTTGCGATTTGCACTACTGATTTTATTTTGCAATTTTCCATTTATATGCTATAATAAATCAACCACTTCCCCGCATATAGATAAATACCGCTTTATTGAACCGGTTTTCTGTAAAGTTAAAGTTTTTACATTTTTTCTTTACTATTTTATGCACATTGAGCGCAACTTTGTTAGTTACACAATAACCAGGTGCAGAGTTAGGTATGGTTGCGTTATTTGAACGAGATAGTTTGGATAACAATTAAATAAAATATAGCAATTCAAGAATAAAAATTAAAAAAAAAAAAACTATAATAAAGTTAATAATTTATGCTTTTAATTAATTCCACTTTCACATATACAGGGTGTTCATTGTGTTGGCGACCGGTGTTCACTTCCGTATTTTAAATGGGACATCCTATATATTATTATATATTTAGATAGCGCGTCCAAAGACAAGTTCAACGATATATAACAGTATGGGTCTGTGTCGCGACGTTTCGGATTTATTGAAGTTTTTCTTTAATTTTTGACCTATTTTTAAATTAATACAAATACGGTAAATTTAGCTGCCAATTTTTTTTTAATTTTAAAAATGTTACAGTGTTGCCATGTTTTGTTTATCGTAAAATTTCTTGAGTTGTTTAAATGCAACCCCCTGTATATAAAGAATTAAAAGACCTTTTTAACGATGTATAACAACATGGGTCTGCGAGTCACCGTTTCGAACTTATGGATGATTGTCTTCAGGAAAAATAATATTTTTCTTTTTTCAACCACACTACATCCTGTATATTTAATATTATGAATCAATACAATAAATTTGGTTTAAAATGAGTTAACCAAATATCCTATATTAATTTATAATTTAAAGTATACAGGGTGTAGTGTGGCTGGAAAAAGAAAAATATGATTTTTCCTGAAGACAATCATCCATAAGTTCGAAACGGTGACTCGCAGAACCATGTCGTTATACATCGTTGAAAAGGTCTTTTAATTCTTTATATAGATTTGGTACTATATACAGGGGTTGCATTTAAAAAACTCAAGAAATTTTACGATAGACAAAACATGGCAACACTGTAACTTTTTAAAATTAAAAAAATGCCAGCTAATATAGATAAAATAGGCTTTTGTAATTCTTTTTACGTGAACAAATAAAAAAGGAATATTTACCGTATTTGTATTAATTTAAAAATAGGTCAAAAATTTAAAAAAACTTAAAATTACATTAAGAAATTAAATATATGCAAAGTTTTAATAAATTTATAACTGCATTATCTATACATAATTACATTTTTAATCTAAATATCTAAATCTAATTCTGTTTCATTATAAAGTCATCATTGAGTTTAATTACAATAGGATGTATGTTGTTTTGGATAGAAATGTAAGAGTCCTTAATTTTTATAATGTACTGTAGTGAATTTTTCCAGCTCTCAACTGGTATGTTAGTAATTACATTTTTATCAAATTTATAACACTGGGACTTAAAGTAGGTGTAACGTTTTCTTCTCTGATCTTTGATTTTACTTGGTTCCACAAATGCTCTATGGGTTAAACATACAGTGATACGGAGGAAGCCGTAAGACAGTATGCCCAGCCTGTTTAGCCAAATTATCACATACATATTGTTTTTTAATTGCATGTGAATTTAGGACTTCCAAAAGATCCGTTTTTTTTGTAACTGAATTCAAAATAAATATCATTTTCTAACAAATATTCCTGGATTTCAGTTTTTGAACTTGATGAAGCTGGTGCTTTGTGTAGCAGACGGCTGTGGTAGCTTGTCGTTATCCATGACAATAACACTGTTGTTTGGAATATTTTTTAAAAGATAATTTTGAAACCAGTTTTCAAAAAGTTCTGCACTTGTATCCTCATGATAATCCAAGCTAGAATCCTTAATACTCTTTGCAGACAACAGCAAGCAGTTTGGGACATATCCGTCTTCTGAACCAGCGTGTATTATGGTAATGCGTTTTCCTTTATTTGTAGGTGTTTTCGTCTGACAGTTTTGACTGAAATCAACCCATCCTTTGGATACTGTGTCGTGTGTATCGAACCATGGTTCTAACCTCTATCTTTTAATTTCTTGAAGGTAATTAATTCTCCAAGTGCGTAATCTGTGCGATTCCATTACTACTTGTCTTTTGTCTTTTTGCGGTATTTAAATCCCATTTTACAAACAACTCTATGCGAGGGTGGCACTGCTAATATTTATATTGGTTTCGTCTTCGTCTAGCTTCTTTTTTAGTTTATCCAAGGTAGAAATAACTCCGCTTTCATAAAGACAATATATTTTCCTTATTAGGTCCTGATCACTATTGTCTATACGGTGATATTGAAAATCACTACGTTTTTTTCTCTTGTTCAATTCTTCACTAATAATAATATCCCTTTTTGGTGATATTGGAGTTTTTGTAAGTGGACAGGTTTCTTTTAAAGCTTCTTGTTTAATTAGACCTTTACTGATTAAAGTTTTATACACATTTTTCACAACCTGTTTTGCATCTAATGACAAATGATTTCGACGCGACATAGTTATATTCTCGTAAAACAACTTTTTCGAAACGCACAGTAAAAACGGTTATTCCACACTGCCACTAAAATATTGGCCGAAATATTTATATGCCTAATGGTTAATACTCAAGAAATACTGGCCCACCCCTGCACTTATGAACAAATGGGTTTACCCAATAACAATAGATAATAAAATCGTTAAAGGTTTATTGGGGTATGGTCCGTCAAAAGCCATAACGATATACTTTGAGACAGACTATACTAGTAAAATAAAGTTACTTTATTTATGTCGTATCAAATGCTAAAATTCTCCAACGTATAGATGCCTTTTCTGAAAATAGGATTTGATTTTTCGTTTTATTTTGTTGGCAATATTCGCGTCGCTTTTGAGTGTTAATCTTGTTACCTATGTCTAAATTTAAAACCATCTTTCGAGTCAAGTCTGCCTGGAAAGTGTGTATGTTATAGGCTAAAATTTTGGAAGTCGGATATTTTTTTAGTTGTTTATTAATTATTCACCCTATTTATGACAAAGAAAATTCCCGGTTCTTTTCTGATGAGTGTTCATATTTGGACAAGAATCTATTAATCGCCAGATTTCAAAAGATTTTTAATTTTATTTATCGTTAAAATTAGTTAAATGAAGGTAAAAATAAAAATTCATAAGTTTAGTGTCTTTACGCCTTGTTTTACTCTGTTTATCATTTCTCGTCCATTCAACAAATAGTAAAATAGATTTACAAATGTATAAACCAAAATACCACATTTAGCATTTCGATTACTAAAAAACAACCAATTTTTATTTGAAAACCCACATGTATAGTCTGTCTCAAAGTATACCGTGTTAGCTCTTGTCTTCATTTATGGATTATACCTGCCGACAGCAATAAAACTGCGGATCGGTAGGTATTAAAGGACAGAACATTAGGGACGGACTTTAATAATATAAAGATTTATAATTAATTGTTTATTTAGGGAAGTTTAATCTTAAAATTACATTAAGAAATTAAATATATGCAAAGTTTTAATAAATTTATAACTGCATTATCTATACATAATTACATTTTTAATCTAAATATTTAAATCTAATTCTGTTTCACTATGGCATACCAGCAATCGTCTTAAAAAAATGTGCTCCCGAGCTTGCACCCATCTTAACTCGCCTCTTTCGAATCTCTTACGACACGGGCATTTTCCCGGAGAGTTGGAAAGCTGCACGTGTGCAACCTGTCCCCAAAAAAGGATCCAAAACTCTTCCTTCCAACTATAGACCTATATCTCTTCTTTCAGTTGTTTGCAAAGTTATGGAAAAATTCATTAATTCCCAAATCTTAAAGTATCTGGAAAACATAAGATCTTACATGATAGACAATATGGATTCCGTCACAGTAGATCTACAGCTGATCTTCTTTCCTTTGTCTCACACAACTGGAACAAGTCCCTGGAGTTTCTTGGTGAATCCCAGATCGTTGCTCTTGACATATCTAGTGATGAGCGAGACCGGTCTTGGTCTTGCGGTCTTGGTCTTGGTCTTGCAGCAAGACCAAGACCAAGACCAAGACCGCCTTTTTGCTTGCAAGACCAAGACCAAGACCGGGGTATGCAAGACCAAGACCAAGACCAAGACCGAGGTGTGCAAGACTACGCAAGACCAAGACCGACCTGCAAGACTCTTGCACTTCTGCAACTTTTTTTTGATATTGTAATATTTTATTGTTATATTTAATAAACAGACTTATTCCATACAGACATGACAAAAACTGTGTCAAGAACTGCCAAAAGAGGCGATTATTTAATAAGTAAAAGTTTATTAAATAAAATAATAATTATTCGATCACTGTTCTTTTTGTTCTATAGTTCTTTAACAACGATAACGATTAAATTTAATAACATGTTTTAAAAATAATGAGATGGTGACTCAATGGTCCGACAAAGCTTGACATTTCCGAAATCGTTTACGACAGGAAAAACTAGGGGTACAAAAGTTATAGAAGCTGAAAGTTACTTTCATTTTTTTAATGTTTTTTTTTTTAATTAGCTATCAAGTGATGCCACTTACAGAGTGGATTAAAAATCTCCAAAATACAGAAATACATTATTTTTGTTTCACACTGTAAGAGGTAGCACCATTAAATTGCTTTTTAAAAATTAAGATAATGTAAAAGTAATTTTCAGCATAATATACAGGGTGGCGATTTTTTCTAAATTGATTTTTTTGCTCATAAATTTTTTATTTTAGGGAAAAGCTAAAAATAAGGGAGTTTTCTTGAGGGGCAGTGGATTGATCAAATAATTCTGGAATAGAAAATAATTTTACATTTTATGCCCTTTTTGTCTATAATTTTTTGTATGTTTAGTTTTTCACTAAAATAGACGATTTCGGAGATATCGAGTTTTGTCACACTATTGAGCCCCTTGTATCTGCAGATTGTTTATAAAGTATTTCTACAAACTTTGTACGGCAAATATTTAACCAATTTAAAGGTAAAAAGTTCATATAAACTGAAAAGTTTTTTAAATATATTTTTTTTAATCAGAAACCAATGTTAACATATCAGAATTATTTTCACATAAATTTCACATCTGGTTGAAATTAAAAAGTCTTTTTTTTCTGCTCACACAGTACACAGTTTTTATTTGCTCTAATTTTATCTAAAGAAAATTTATATAATTCTTTTCTATATGCCACTAAATGTATAAAAGAAGGTTGTGTCTTAATTTATCCAAAAATAGAGCGTTATAAAGGGGTGGATTTACACAAAGGTTAAGTAGGCTGAAGCCTAGGGCGGCAAATATTATGGGCGGCAAGTTTACGATTAATTTTTAAAAAAATGTGATGGTAAATTAATACATTTTTTTTCAATATTTAGCGAATAGATAAAAAAATCCTGAAATTTGTTTTAAAGAATTGTTATTTACTTTTCTGTATGTTTTACTTTTGTTAAATTTGTTAAAAAAAAATTATAAGAATAGTGTAGTTTACATTCAAAAAATATTGACATATTAGGGTGGCAAAAAATATTAGCCTATGGGCGGAAAAAAGTTAAATCCGGCCCTGGCGCTATAAATAAACCCCTTCATTTAAAATATGCTTTTTAATCAAATAATTCAAATGTACGTTTAAGATTAAAATTGGTATATTTTAAAATTTTAAAGCAAAAAATATAGTCTTCATCTTTATTTATATTTAAGTATTAAAAAGATATAGTTTAGTCAAGATTGCTTAGTTTAAATTATTACTCCCAAAAAAAAGCAAGACCAGCAAGACTCTTGCAGCAAGACCAAGACCAAGACCAAGACCGGGTGGTGCAAGACCAAGACCAAGACCTTCTTTTGACTTGCAAGACCAAGACCAAGACCAAGGGTTGAAGACCAAGACCAAGACTAGCCCGGTCTTGGTCTTGGTCTTGTTTTGCTCATCACTAGACATATCCAAAGCTTTCGATCAGGTCTGGCATGATGGGCTTCTTAACAAACTTCCTTCTTACGGTCTTCCACCTAAGCTTTGCACTTGGCTTTCCAGTTTCCTTTCTAATCGACGTATATCAGTTGTAGATGGTCATTCCTCCAGCTTCTACCAAACTAATGCGGGGGTGCCCCAGGGCTCAGTGCTGGCACCCACGCTGTTTCTTCTACACATTAACGATCTTCTTCCCACAATCAATCCCATTCATATTTTTGGGTTGACGATAGTACCCTCCACTCTAGTATTAAATTTCTTAAGCCACCGTGTAATTCTGATTTTGAAAACAAGCGCAGGTCAATGCAGATATCTCTTTCACAAGACCTCAAACTTATCTTGGATTGGGGCGCCAAAAATAGTGTTCAGTTTAATGCCTAAAAAACACAGTCATGTTCTCGCTGTCGCGAAAAAGTCTGCGAATGCTCATCCCTTACATATGAGCGGTCAAGTTCTGCAGAACAAAGAGTCGTTTAATCTAGTCGGCGTTACTTTTGAGAATAACCTCAACTGGCACAAACACATTTCATCCATAGCTTCGGCAGCTTCAAAAAATATATTCCTCTTTCGAGCCAGAAAATATTTCTCTTCTTCCAATCTGTATACCCTGTATGTATCCCAAATCAGGCCCCTTTAGAATATTGTTCTCGTCTGGGGAATGGCGTCCCCTACAACATTTAGCATTCTGGACTCCATTCAAAAAGAGCCTTTCGTCTTATTAATGATCCAACGCTCACAGAAAGGCTTCCTCTTCTTGCCCATGGTCGAGCTGTAGGGGATCTGTCGCTCTTCTATATTTTTCACGGCTTCTGCTCAGAGGAGTTGGCCAGTATAATTCCTTCTCTGGCAGCTCCCAACAGAGCAACACGTAGTGCAACTTTTATGCATCCTTTTACAGTTCAGTTAGAGGGGCCCCCGAACTTCCCGCTTTCTTCGCTCCTTTATTCCTAGAGTGTCAAGATTATGGAACCTGCTGCCCGCAGAAGTTTTTCCTTCTCCTCCCAATCTCCAAAATTTAAGTCCCGTGTGAACAAACTCCTCTCACCACACTGAAGACACCCACGGTACGTTAGTACTTAAGCATCAGCCTTCGTGACTGTCCCAAGATATAAAAAAAACTATCAGAGTCATCATTGAGATTAATTATAAAGGGATTTATGTTGTTTTGGACAAAAATGTAAGAGTCCTCAATTTTTATAATGTGCTGTAGTGAATTTTTCCAGCTCTCAACTGGTTTAGTAATTACATTTTTTTATCAAATTTATAACACTGGGACCCTTTAAAATAGGTGTAACATTTTTTTGCTCTGATCTTTGATTTTACTTGGTTCCTCAAATGTTCTATACAGTGATACTTTGAGACAGACTATACCTCCACTATATAGTCCAGGAAAGTTAGGAAACAAATCGGAAATTTTTAAGGCCAGCAGATATCGAGATGCAGTTTTCTCTATTGTGTTCAGAAAGCTCCCAGGAAAAAAGTCTATATGATGTGGTTATGCCATTTTTTGAAAAATGCATTCTGGTGCGATAAATGCATTTTGCAATTGCATAATTACTTACAATATTATAAGAACGACTAGAAACTCGGAAAAATCGCTCGAAAATTGTTACTCGGGGGTTTTCGGGGATGCCGAATTCAATTCTGGCATTAGAATTACCCGGGGGTGCCATGAAAATCAGCTGAATATCGTTACTCGGGGGTTTTGCCAGTAAATCTAAAAGAGTTGATCTTGCACGCATAAATAATTCCGACTGTCAATGCGTTGACCGAGCATATCAAGCATGTCTATTTTCAGTGATGACTCTGATAATAAAACAGAATTAGATTTAGATATTTAGATTAAAAATGTAATTATGTATAGATAATATAGTTATAAATTTTTTAAAACTTTGCTTATATTTAATTTCTTAATGTAATTTTAAGATTATATAGTCTGTCTCAAAGTATATCGTTATGGCTTTTGACGGACCATACCCCAATAAACCTTTAACGATTTTATTACCTATTGTTATTGGGTAAACCCATTTGTTCATAAGGGCAGGGATGGGCCAGGTATTTCGAGTATTAACCATTAGGAATATAAATATTTTGGCTAATATTTTAGTGGCAGTGTTGAATAACCGTTTTTACTGTGCGTTTCGAAAAAGTTGTTTTACGAGAATATAACTAGGTCGCGTCGAAATCATTTGTCATTAGATGCAAAACAGGTTGTGAAAAATGTGTATGAAACTTTAATCAGTAGAGGTCAATTAAACAAGAAGCTTTAAAAGAAACCTATTTTTACAAAAACTCCAATATCATCGATAAGGGGATATTATTATTAGTGAAGAATTGAACAAAAGAAAAAAACGTAGTGATTTTCAATCTCACAGTATAGAAAATAGACCTAATAAGAAGGAAAATATATTGTCTTTATGAAAGCGCAGTTATTCCTACCTTGGATAAACTGAAAAAGAAGCTAGACGAACCTCCATAAAGTTGATTGTAAAATGGGATTTAAATACCGCAAAATAGACAAAAGGCAAGTAGTAATGGAATCGCACAGAAGCACTTGGGAAATTTTAAATTTACCTTAAAAAATTTAAAAAGATATAGGAAAAACAGATCCATAATTTACCTTGATGAAACATGGTTCGATACACACGCCCGTACCCAAAGGAGGGGTTATTTCGTTAAAACTGTCAGACGAAAGCACCTTCAAATAAAGGAAAACGCATTACCATAATACACGCTGGTTCAGAAGACGGATTTGCCCCAAACTGCTTGCTGTTGTCTGAAAAGAATATTAAGGTTCTATTTGGGATTATCATGAGGATATATGGAATTTTTTTGAAAACTGGTTTAAAAATTATTTTTTTAAAAAAATATTCCAAACAACAGTGTTATTGTCATGGATATCGCAAGCTACCACAGCCTCTGCTACACAAAGCACCAGCTTTATCAACTTCAAAACTGAAATCCAGGAATATTTGTTAGAAAATGATATTTTTTTTAATTCAGTTAAAAAAAAACGCAACTTATAACCCAAAAGTCATATGCAATTAAAAACAATATGTATGTGATAATTTGGTGAACAGGTGGGATACTGTCTTACGGCTTCCCCGTATCACTGTATGTTTAATCCCATAGAGCATTTGTGGAACCAAGTAAAATCAAAAATCAGAGCAGAAAATGTTACACCTACTTTAAGTTCCAGTGTTATAAATTTGATAAAAATGTAATTATAAAAACCAGTTGGGGGCTGGAAAAAATTTACTACAGCACATTATAAAAATTGAGGACTCTTTCATTTCTATCCAAAAAAACATAAATCCTATTGAATTAATCTCAATGTTAACTCTGATAGTGAAACAGAATTATATTTAGATATTTAGATTAAAAAAGTAATTATGTATAGATAATGCAGTTATAAATTTATTAAAACATTGCATATATTTAATTTCTTACGTAATTTTAAGATTATACTTACCTAAATAAACAATAAATTGAAAACTTTTTTATTATTAAAGTCCGTCTCTAATGTTCTGTCTTTAATCCTACCGATCCGCAGTTTTTGTGCTGTCGGTGGTATAAACCATAAATGAAGGCAAGAGCTAACACGGTATACTTTGAGACAAACTATAAATTACTTACGTTAGCGCTAATCAAAGTACCCATATCTCCCTATTTGTTTAAAAATAGTGTACTGTATTAAAAAATACGGTAAGTGGAAACAAAGTAATTCGTTTAATTTATCTACGCGAATCTTTTAAGCTTCACATTTGCCAAGTGTCGTGCAAAGAGTCCCGAAAACACGAGAAAAAAAAAAAAAAACGTCCAAAAAGGAATAACTAAATGCCTTTGAGAGAATGTCAGACGAAGAAACTTTCCGAGTATGCAGCCGGTTGCATTCTTTCTTATAAATTTATATGGACGAGATTGCAACACGCATTCATGTGCG